>VONZ01001359.1:0-161067 GCA_012976165.1 Labeo catla | reverse complement strand
AGATCAGACGCTGTACAAAGAGATTCAGGATTTTCTGAGACACTCAGACAAATACTCAGAGAAACTCACTCCTGCTCAGTGTTCATCAATCACCTGCATGCTTCAGATATCAGAGGAGGTACTAGATGAGCTGGACCTGAAGAAATACAACACATCAGAGGAGGGCAGAAAGCGACTGATACCAGCTATGAGCAACTGCAGAAAAGTTCTGTAAGTAATTTTATTCTTATCATATTGTCCAAAAAAAAATAAAAATAAAAAAAATACATGTGCAAGTTCAGATTGATTAAATTTAACATTATGAGTAGACAACCTTTTTCTGGTGCACCTTGAAATTCTCAATTGGACTGACTGCATCAGTAATTAAATGTGTTATATTAAATATATAGTGCTTGTTATACTGTCCAAACATTTGTATGCCAAAAATGTAACATCTTGGTATGCAGTTGCTTTTGGGAGATGATTAAGTGGCTCTGCATATAATTAAAACACACAAGGGTTTCTATGGGTCATTAAAAGTATTTGCAGTATCCCCTACCCTCCTTGGATTTACTTCTTCCAAGTTCTGTTAGGTGGTATACAGGGTTCAAGCAATTATGTCTCTCAAAAAATATAAAAATATTGCTCCCCTATAGTATTTTATTATTTATGAGCTATTTTTTTTTTAATCTGTATGTAACAATGCCCTTTGTTTTAAATGTACACTGTAATAATCTGATACAGTAAATGAACGCATTGCTCAGAGGTAAAAATAGCTATCAAAATGATGAATATAATTTATAAACAGATAAATATATCTATATACATATTATGGCTGTCAATTTAATGTGTCAGTCTTATTAATTAGTTATGGAAAAAATATATTGCATTAAATTGATCACAATTAACACATTACATGATGGATCCTAGAATGCAGTTATATGCCCCTTAAAATGCAAGAGATTGGGGCTATCATCATATGATGTAATTATAATTAATACAACTAGTGCAAATATGATTTTATACAACAGTTCAATAAATAAGAACTTAGTAATAACTTAATATTCAGTTTTACTATAGTAGAATTGTGTGTTTCTGAGCAAAAACACAATTTCAGTGTCCCATAAAAAAAAAAAGCTAATTCCTGAACGAATCGGCTGTTTGAACAAATTAAATGAATGAATGGCTCAATGACTCATTCATAGCAGTGATCAGCAATGCAGTGATTGTTTGGCAACAAGACAACAACATTATGACATCACATAATTAAAAAAAGAACATCACACTCCTGACAAAAAAACAAAAAAAAGGGGGAAACAAACAAGTGCTAAAATGACAAACATTTCAATAAACAAATGAAATGTGTACTGTTTTCTTTACATGATTCCCAATTCTTTCCATTATGCAGGCTTTACTTTTTTTTCTAATACTGTAATCAATTCAATCCAGCAATTAATACATTTACCTGTGAAGCAGATTTATTACATTCGTTAGATTTGTTAATTATCTTAATAAAAAAATCAAGAGCATTTTTGAAAAGCACTTCATCAAGCATAATAGCTGTCACTATTCAGAATAATGCATGGGTCAGACTATCTAAAGTAATCATTCCCTCACGAAGTAAAACTATCTGTCTATATTATTATATTATATTATTAATATTATTATTATTATTATTACAATATTGTTTATATGCAACATCATAATAGTACTTTTAAATTAACTTTTAAATTATTATTTTAAATTCTGTTTCTTGATGCAACTGAATAACATTTACATGAAATAAACTGCTCCAGAGCAGGTTTGTGCTTACAGTCCTGTTGCTATCACAGCAACTTTGGCATGAGCTTTGAAGAGCCTATCAATCCTGGATCATGTCAAATCACAAACAATAAAATCCAAATAACAGAGCAAATCCACATACAAAGAACAGACCCCGCTCTCAAGAGAGTGTCAGTAGTTGCTTGGATTTTGTCTCTACTAGCCGGCAATGTGATATGTATTTGTTAACAACACATAGTATCCATTTCTAAGTAGAGTTTAGCCATTGGGCATAGTAGCCCAAGCACATATAGACGTAAGAGAGGCACTTGTCGTAAGTTCTTTGGTGCAGCAGCTAGAGTTGGGCCGATAGATGATGCCATTGTCCATCAGCGATGGCTGATAGACAACACGATTCATGATAAATGCTTGTCAGTGGTGCTCAGGATCTAATTCGTCATCGTCATTTCTCCTTACTCTGTTTATGCTGTAAGTGAAATTGTATGTACTGTAATGTAATAGGCTACCACTAACAAGCAGCTAACCATGTCACTCGTGTTGTTTTATTAGAATGCATTATTTATATGTTCTAGTGCTGCTTCTTGTTTTCTTACACTCAGCAGCATGAATATTAGCTTGTATTGTTCATTTTTTATGTCTCCTGCTTTGTTGGGGTTACAAGTCCGACCTTGAGGTTTCAAGTCCAACTCTTTAACCATAAGGCCTCAGAAGCAGATCTATTCCACCAAGACAAAATACAATAATATTGCCAAATCCATCACTATCTCTTCACGAGTTGTCATGACAATAATACACAGTTCTGTGAAGAAACTCTAGATGGCACGTTGATAGGTCCTTAAGTCACCTGCTAATCACATCATTATCTACATGACACAGCTGATTCAGTTGCATCAGCTGCCAGTTAGCTTGCTGCTCATCATTAAAATACTTTGTCAGTGTTTGCTGTAATAGTTTGCATCATGCTTTCAGAAAACCTTCATAGTCCTCAGCTCCATCTGTACAGATCTGTAGTAAATTAGCTCAGAGGTAAATGCATATAAATAAATACAATTAGTTATATAAGCTGCGACAAGTAACTGTAGCAGAATTAATATTACCATCAACTAATCTGTTTGTACAGTGAACATTCAGGGTAATGTCATATCAACTTTAATGTTAGTATCATGGCCACAGAAAATAACTTTCTTACAGTATTAATGAATTAAAGCATGTAGTGAGATTGGCTTGTTTAAGTGACATTGGTCTGCAAGCAGTGAGAGAATCAGAAATTCATGTCATTTGTGCACAACTTTTTATTGACAGCACTAACACGTGAGATGCAAGTAAGACTGAATGAAAGCGTTAGAGAAACAGGGAATGAAGCTATGAGGAGTCCACAGCTTATTCTAAACCAGTGGTCTTAAACTCAATTCCTGGATGGCCCCAGCTCTGCACAGTTTAGCTCCAACGTTAATCAAACACACCTGATGATTCGATAGTTTGATTCAATAGTTTGATGGTGATAGAGTTGCGATCACATTCTTCCAGGTTAAAAAGTGACAAACCCAAAGGTGTTATTCTGATTTGGTGGTGGTCAGGAGACTTTTCTCCCAGGTGGAAAGTGAAGACATGGCTGTAGTTGAGGCTTGCAAGGCGTGGATGCGCTAATCCTGTGACTTGCTAAGTCCCATGCGAGCAGCAACCAGAAGATGAAGTAGCAGAAGAAGAGAGAAGAGGGCGAGGTCACACCAATAGTGCCCTTAAACTTCTGTGGAGGTCACACCTCAATGGTGAAATACCAGTATGTGCTGGTAGATATGTTTTGATGCTGGGATGCTGGTTAGGTATGTTTTGATGCTGGTTTAAGCTGGTCCTTTGCTGGTTTATGCTGGTCATGTTGCTGGTCAAGGACCAGCATAAACTAGCATCAAAACATACCTACCAGCATATGCTGGTTTTTTCACCAGGGCTTCTAGGGGTCAGTGAGCCAATGGTAACTTAAACCTTCAGAGGGAAGGTTTACGACTGTTTGTCTTCGAGCATGGTGTTTAGCTATAGCTAAAGTAACTGGACTGATTGTTGATGTAAAAACAGTTAAAGATTCTTATAATATGAGTAGTTGCATAGGTATAAACATATAATATATGCTATCATTTAGATAAGCAAAATAAGAATTTATAGATACCAAACATGCTGCAGGTGAGGTTACATTAACTAGTGGTTCTGTCATAAAGCCTGCATATACTGTATACAATACAAAAGACAATACACAACAACAGTATGAACACATACAGTGACCTGTGAATATGCATGTTTCATAGAAAGGTTTGGCTATGAATTAACGAAGTCCTTTTTCTATGGACAGTATGTTCCTGTTTCAAACTGACTTCCAGTAGCGGTGAAGTGAATTCCATTAGGCCATAAAACCACTTTTACCTTGTAATGTATCTTTGCTGCTATGGTAACCAGAGGCCTGTTCTGTCTCTGGTTACCATAGCAGTTAGTTGTGGCTTAAGACATCCTGGCACCCAGTCCAGTTTTTGGGTGAGGGTTCTGTTGGATTATTTGTTAAATATAACAAATAATAATGTGTTTGATTTATCCAGTCGTTGCAATCTGCTATGGGTATCTTAATGTATATGTGCAGTATCAACATGTATTACATGTTCAAAGTAGCAAGTCTTGGTACTTGCTCTGCAGCAGCAACAATAATAATCAGCAGCAGCATAGCAGATTCTGCCAAGACCAAATACATTAACAATACAATGTTCGTTATCTGCTTAGAGTTGTCATGACAGACATACGAACCAAAAAATATATATTTTGTCTTGTTTCTAGTCAAAATATTTAGGAGTATTTGACTTACCGCACTGGCAGACAATTTTACAATTCGCTTAGCATGTCGGAATGTTCAAACCCCCAGAGTTCATTTGTCTTATTGAATTACATACCAGTCATACATGTAATATGAAGAATACAATTTATTTCAGGAAAGTTAAATATTTGCCATATTCAATTCATATATGTGTACATTATTCTTATATAACATTGATATTTGTACTAAGTTAAATTTCACAGTTTAATGGGTAAATTCATTCATCAGAGACAGAAATTAAATAAACACACACTGCTTTTATTTGTCCATGTAACATGAGTCGATCTATGTAATGTGTGATAGATGCTTCGACCGATGGAGCTTCTTTCACAGGATTTTGGCTGCATTATTTTTTTACCAACCACCAGATAGCGCTGTTTTCGACACTCTCAAACCTATGAATCTTTTGCCAAAACAGTCAGAGGAAAGTCTGTGCTTTACGAGGCATCACTAATGCAAAGAATTCAAAAACATTAAGTTCCACTGATACAAACACCTGTCAACATAAACAATCATTACTCAGTCTCTCATTCTCTTTTGACACATACAGACTCTGCACTATACATTTAAACTCTGTTCAGAACACATGATGGCTACAGAGGAAGTGATGATGTGATTTTTAAAAGACTGTGCACTAATCAGGTCATAACATCAATAACCTGCAGGAGCCGATTGGACAATGTTCCTAAACACATATAGACACTCCCAGAACAACAGAGAAATAACAAAATAGTCATAACACCTCAAAACTTACTGAACTGTGTATTTCTGTCTTTCAGTCTTGCTGAATGCAATCTCACTGGTCAGAGCTGTGAAATTGTGGTCTCAGCTCTACAGTCATTCAACTGTCCTATCAGAGAGCTGGACCTGAGTAACAATGACCTGCAAGACACAGGAGTGAAGATGCTCTCAGATGCACTAAAAAGTACAAACTGTAAACTGGAGATACTGCGGTGTGTAATGGTAGAACTACAAAATAATAAATGTTTAATTTTGGACATAGTTCTAATAGTTGATGGATCTTGAATGGTTAGTTCTCTTCAGAAAGCAAAAAAGTTAATGTTTTTTTTGTCATTATTATTATTATTATTATTATTTTATAATTTTTCAGTTTAAATATTTCAATTTCTTTAACATTTGAAATAACATATGGTGAAATATTGGGCATACTGGTGAAAATGTGCTGACAGTGATAAATAATATCAGGATTAATTCTAAAAATGTTTGAGCTGTTAAAATCTTTTTATGCTCAGTTATGTTTGAACAGGCATATTCATCATCCATAGACTTCAAATACAGTGCAGGTGCACAATTGATCAATCCATTTCCTTTCTCTTTGTAGATTGTCTGGCTGTATGGTGACAGAGGTTGGCTGTTGTTATCTGGCTTCAGCTCTGAAATCAACTTCACACCTGAAAGAGCTGGATTTGAGCTACAATTACCCAGGAGAATTAGGAGTCAAGCTGCTCTCTGACAGACTCAGTGATCCAAACTGCACATTGGAAAAACTCAAGTATGCTAGATTAGATTTGGCATGGTTCAGGGGTGTCCAAACTTGGACAGTAGATTGAGTTGACAGTAGCAGTGGCTTGAGTTGGACTGTAGATGCAAATATATTTTCATTAGCACAAACAGTAAAATGTAAATATTCGTACCGATGTAGAAATATATATATGTATATATATATATATATATATCCCAACAACCCCTTTGAAATTGGGGTTGTATAAGTTAACTGTTTTGAGTTGAGCTAAAGTAATGTGAACACTGGCTGGTTATGTACTTGATTTTGGATCATTTTTAACCAAAAAGGTTACGTACTGCAGCTTTAAATATACTCATCATTCATAGAAAATACACTTATTATTTAAAATATAAGAATATATCATGAATATATACAAAATGTATTTATAGTGTATTGTCCACATATTTTTTTTTATAGATTAAATAATTCACTTAAAATGTATTGTAATAGTCTTAACATTCTTTTTATATGATATGCTTCACTACATGTTTATGTTGTCTTTAAATAGTACAATCAAGTACACTATTATGTCATTAGTAGGTATTTTTTCACATTAAAAATATAGCACTTCAAGTACTTTATATAAAAAGTATACTTACCGTTAAATTGTGAATTTTGGTACACATCTTGGGAAAATTTACTTATAACTATTACATTACTAATATATTTGAAATATAATCAATTTAATTTAAACTTAAGATAATTGTAAAAGTGTACTAACATTGAACTCTTTCAAAGCACATTTTAAAAGAATACACAACTAAGGTCCTCTGTAAATTTTTTTGTGGTAGTACACTTTATTTCAATGTACCAAAAATCAATTTACATATCAGTGGTATTTAGTCTGCTTTTGCAACTGCACTGAAGTACTTCAAAAGTAGAAATATATTTTTAATTAGTGTATTTATAGTGTATAATTTTACAGTTTTATTTAGCACAAAAAATAATGTACTAAAAATGTACTTGCTAGTATTTAAGTATTTTTAGGTGCATTCAAGTATTCAAGTATTTTCTCCTGGGGTACTATTTTTAACCTATGTGAAATGATGTATGATACATGGTATTTTATTTTATTTAACATTTAATTACAATATTTCTATAAAATACAAGATTATTTTTACACTTACTGGTACACACATCTTTATTTAATTGTGCTAATATTTCATTTTGTGATAAATTGGATATTAATGGCCAGTGTTACGTATATATATGAAGAGTTCAGATGTAAAAACAGCTAAAAACCCTCTCTCAAAAATGAGATAATGATTTAAGTAATATATTTAATATCCATATCAGTATAGTACAATCAAGTACACTATTACTATGCCATTTTACTGTGTCATTAGTAGCCGTTTTTTCACATTAAAAATATTGCATTGAGAACATTGTAACTTAATATTGTAACTTAAAGTATTGGTATCAAATTAAAAAAGTTTGGTATAGCCCCTCCCTAATAAATTATTAACTATAAAATATTTGAAGAGTCACTTCTTTGATCGGACAGTTGTTAAGTTATGCACATTTATGTTAAACTGAGACTAATTTACTGTACCTGCACTGTTTTGTTTTTTTTTAGTGTGGACCATAACGAAGTCTTCAGAATCACGCCAGGACTACAGAAATGTAAGTCTGTTTTCAGTTTCCATTTCATTTTTTGTGTTGTTTAGTTGTTGTTTTTTTCACTAAGGTTTTAATGTCTTTTTGTGTTCAGATTTCTGTGATCTCACACTGGATCCAAACACAGCACACACAAGCCTCTTAATTTCTGAGAACAGAACAGTGACACATGTCAAAGACGAGCAATCATATCCTGATCATCCAGAGAGGTTTGAGCACTATGAGCAGGTTATGTGTAAAGAGAGTCTGACTGGACGTTGTTACTGGGAGACTGAATTCAATGGCAATGGTCACGTAGCAGTTACATATAAAAAAGTCAGTAGAAAAGAAGGGAGTGATTGTCTGTTTGGTTTCAATGAACATTCCTGGTGTCTTTTTTGGATTAACCGAGGCAAAGTTTGTACTGCCTGGCACGATAATAAGAACACTGATGTATCTGAGTTTGTCCCTTTTCTGACTAAAAGAGTAGGAACATATCTGGATTGGCCAGCTGGCACTCTGTCCTTCTACAGCATCTCTGACACGCACACACTCACACACTTATACACATTCAACACCACATTCACTGAACACCTATATGCTGGATTCAGGCCTTATCCTAGAGCCTCAGTATCTCTGTCAGATCGAAAAATCTCTGGCAAGAAATAATCTACAACATGATTCATTCTAGACAGTGGTATTGTAGATTTGGATGCTTTTCTGAACCTTTTTGGCTGCATTGTAAAGTGTATAGTGGAGAGGTTAAAGGGAGTAACAGGAATGAGGACGGGTCTTTTGTGTATTTCTGTCACCAGTGACAGAAGAGTTGGGGTTCCTTGCCACTGTCGTCTCTGCCTTGCGTAGTTGGGGACACTTAATATTTGGTTATTGAATGCTGTAGAGTCTAGGTGCCATTTATGTTTAATATGTTTTTCTCCTCTTTTGGGGTTAGTTAAGGGGGTAGAAAGTGCCTGTATTTTCGTTTGCTTTATTTTGATAGGGTATTTAATTCTGGGGGCAAGGCATTTTTTTTACTTTATTATTTTCACTTGGCCTAGTTATGAAGTTTTTGCATTCTATTTTGTGTGAACTGCTGGCAAAACAAATTATTTCCTTCCTATTTAGCACAAAAGGTACATTTTAATGGTCCTTTTTAGAAACTCTGTTGACTGTAAATAACTTTGCAACTACATGTCAACTAACTCCAATTAGACAATTAGTAAACTGTTTGAATAGAGTTGCAGTTAGTAGAATTTTTTGGTCAGAAGAACGTCTGTCAATCAAAATAAAGTGTTGGCAGATATTAGCCAGACAGTCTACTAATATTCTAATGACTGATTGTTGACATGTAGTTCTAACAGGGACCATCAAAATAAAGTGTCAACTAATTTTTAATTAAAAGCTCCATTTATTAACAATTGTTCATGCATTATGAACTATCATGAACTTTAATAAATTCACTTTTTAATAATGCAATAGTAATATTAAAAATGTTACTGATAAATAAATACTGTTTATTGTTAGGTTAATGATACTTAATGCATTTACTAATCTTAACAGTACAACCTATAATATTGTAAGAGGTGTCAAAAATTATGTGAAGAGGCACAATTTGCCAGGATATACTCTTGAATGTACATGTCATCACTACTGTGCAGTGGCAAACAGCAGCAGAGAAGACGACAAAGAAAAGGAATCAAGGTATATCAAGTATAATTGGGCTCCAGTTGAAGAGGTTCCCATTCCTGAACTTTGCTAATGGCCCCAGATTACCAAGCCCACACCTGGTTATTCATATGCCTGCAGGCAGTTGTTTTAATACAATGCTGCTATCGTTCTTTTCCTGCTAATTTGGCTGCCATACGTCCTTGTCTATTTGTACTTTTGTGATGTGTAATTATTATTATTATTTGTTTAATTATATGTAAATATCTGTACACAACCAAATAATGACTACTGTACTGTCCTTGTTTAAGAAATCAGTGTTTTGTGCAAGAAATAATTTTGTGTTGCTGTCTTTTTGCAGTCTCTTTTTTATGATAGGCCTTATGCATTTGTTAATCCTCCCTGCAGCTCTCCCTGCAGTTTTACAGGTTAATCAGCTCTAACCTGTGCTCATAGATGTTTATAATGAATCTTTCTAGTTTATTTTATTTATGTTGTTTGTTTTTGTTCATTTTAAAACATACACTAGGGCATATGTGTGTCACACCCCTGTGGACTGTTGAGTTGGTTTCTCCCTCTTTGGTTGCCCATATTTGTTTTTTCCTGTTCCTGTCCTTGTTAAGTCCTTATTGGTTAATCACTCTCACCTGTCCTTGTTTCATTAGCACCCGTTTATAAGTTGTATTCAGTTCAGTGTTTAATGTCTGATTTTAAAGTTATGTTAGTGTGTGTTTCTCCTGCTCTTCCTGTCTGTTTGTACCCTTGTTGGATTTTATTAAAGCCTTTGTGCTATATTTTGTCTCCCTACATCTCAGTTTACAAACAGCCTGACAATGTGTCAATTACAAGGCCCACAGGCCAATACAGCGTGTCACAACTGTAAATGTAAATGTACAGATATCTCAAAAGAAAACGGCTCTGGTAGAAGTTAAAGTCACAGTTTAGGATATTACTTGAGCAAAAAAAAAATAAAGTATGTGATATTTATTTTACTTAAGTATAAAAAAGCATTTTTTAATATATATTAAACACTTAAATATTGAAAGTAAAATTACAAGTAAATGCAAAAGCTCATTCTTACATGTTGTATCTTTAGGTAAGCATAAATAGCACTTCATTTTGCACTTGGTCTCTTTCATTGCAACATAAAAAAACATTTCTGGAATCTGCATATGAAGTGGCATTTAGATGTATTTACACAGTTCAATGCAGCTCAGAGGGCACATGGATGCATTTAAACTGCAGTTACAAATGCATAAATAATGCTTTTTATAAAACATAAAACACTGAATACTGACAACTGAAATGATTTAAAAGAGGAAAAAATAACTGAAATGTGAAATTAAAACTTCCAGGTGACAGTGAACTGATTTATTCGAACATCTGATTAATTCAAGAATGAAGCTTTTGACTGTGTTAAGGAGTGAGTCACTGAATCAAACAGCACTCTTCATGTGATTTAAAAAAAAAAAAACAAGGAAAAGGGGCATTCTTCATGTGATAGGTTCACTATCTTAAATGATATAAATATAAAAGACATTTACAGGCATTTTTGCCACATACAATTTAAAATGCCTTGAATTTTAGTTATTCAAAATGCATTTAAATAGTATGTGTGCATTCTGTTTGTGTTTATATGATATATACTATGTCAGATTGCACATCATTAAAACAACATTTACCATATTATCTGTAAGTACTGTATGTTGCGCACCCCAGCCTCAACTTGATTGCAAAATAAAATCATTCATGGTTGTGCAAATACTTGTTTGCAAATGAGCAAAGGTGATTTATACTCAACTATATATCTCAACAAGACCTGATAAAACTTCTAAATTATCGAAGTTAACAGAGTGTGTTAAAAATGTAAAAGATTGGATGACCAATAATTTTCTCCTATTAAATTCAGATAAAACAGAGATATTACTTATTGGATCAAAAAACAGTACACAGAATCTCTTGGCTTACACTTTACAACTAGACGGATGTACTGTTACTTCAACTACAGTCAAAAGTCTGGGTGTTATATTAGACTGCAACTTGTCTTTTGAAAATCATATTTCTCATGTTACAAAAACAGCATTTTTCCATCTTAGAAACATTGCCAAGCTACGAAACATGTTACCTGTTTCTGATGCAGAAAAGCTAGTTCATGCATTCATGACCTATAGACTGGACTATTGTAATGCACTACTAGGTGGTTGTCCTGCATCTTCAATAAACAAGCTACAGATAGTCCAAAATGCAGCTGCTAGAGTCCTTACCAGCTCAAGAAAATATGATCATATTACCCCAATTTTAAAGGCACTTAATGGTTTAGTTCCTGCGTACCTAACTAGTCTTCTACCACGCTACAATCCATCACGCTCCCTAAGCTTGCAAAACTCTGGACTGTTGGTAGTTTCTAGGATAGCAAAGTCCACTAAAGGAGGTAGAGCTTTTTTGCATTTGGCTCCTATACTCTGGAACAGCCTTCCTGATAACGTTCGGAGATCGGACACACTCTCTCTTTTTAAATCTAGATTAAAGACACATCTTTTTAGCCAAGCATTCAAATAATGCATCTCATAAACTTTTCCTGCAGTTATATCGGATCAAATGTTCATTATTGATCTTTTAGCTCTGGTTTAACAAATCTTTCTTTGCATGTTTTGAACAGCAGCTACGCTAATTATGTTCCTATTTGTTCTCTGTTTTTGCCATGGGATTGACATCCCATGGTAACTAAGAATTCACAAGCTCCAGTATGAATCCAGAACACTTAAGAAGAGATGATGCCAACCCCACAGAGGACTTCAGATGATACCAACCCTGAAACAACATACAGCACTACCAAATTCTGCTACTAATTTATGGTGTACTTTGTCTGTTTGATTACGTCATTAATTGATCTTTAGCATACATCTCTACCATATGTAAATCAACTTGACATAGTCACCACTGTAAGCTACTACTAAATATATTGTAAAAACTTTAGGTAACACTTTAAATTAAAGTATACATATTCACTATTAACTAATTGCTTATTAACATGATTATTACTAGCATTTTGGTCACTTAGTAGTTATAAAGTACATATTAATGCCTTATTCTGCACGACCATATTCTATGCTAACAGAGTTTTTTCTTTAATAAACTCAGTTACTGCCTGTTGGGAGTAAGGCGGTTGTTGTATGTGAATCATGATCTTAATATGCTTTGCTTATTATCAGACTTGTGCTGGTAGTAGCAGAAGAATATTCATTCTCTCTTAATAACACTTAAATAAATGTAGTCTAATCTTATGCAACAACACACATAACTACAAGTCTTAATAGTGTCCAATTAACTCTAAATGAAGTCTTTGTAAGTCTGAATATGTTACCCATTCTAAAGTGAAGTCTTGCTCATTACTAATTCACTAGTAGTTGGATACTTACTAACCCATACCCATTCCCCATTCTAAAGCTGCCTCTTCACAATTAATAAATCCATTACAGCACACAACTACTACAATTGACGAACCTTAGTCTTAAGGCTGCACCTAAAAAAAGGCGTCTGGTTACGTATGTAATCTTGGTTCACTGAAACGTGGCAAACAATATGGAAGCTGCCGGCAGTGTCAGAGTGACTGGTGTCTACTAGAGTTCACAGGTTGTATGTCCATTCAGTAGCAGACCAAACACACAAACACAGCACAAGTACAAATATATCCTTTAATCTGAACATGTATATAATTATACCATACAATGAACAACAGAGTACCAATATGTCTTACCAAAATAAAATTGCACAAAGATAAAACCTGTACAGGTCAGTATGAACTAGTAGCTAATCTACTGTACTGTATGTACTGCACTCTGTATAAAACAGTTTTTTAAACTTTACAACAAACCTTTTCAGTGTGTATTAAATTACCCTAAACATAAAACATGCACAGGACATGGCCTTGTTGTGTAACTTAACTCACATTTTCAACATTTCACACTTGTAGAAGAACAGAACCGAACAAATCAGCAAGTTAGCATTTTAATACATCATCAGTAAGGGAAGAAGTTGCCCTCGAGATTTCATGTCCTCTATTGTCATCTTAATGGTTCCACGATCCACGTTTACCCTGAAGGTTTCTCTCATTGTTCGGACACGGCTGAAGGTTTTCAGGACTTTCTTATATCTACGGATGACCTCAGCTGGCCCTTTGACTGAAAAATAAAAGAAAAAAAAAATGTTTTATCATATATACATCTGTATGAAGAGTTTCAGTGCAAAAGCCTCTAAAGGCCACCTCGGTCAATAATGAGATAATAATATTGAGTGAATGCTCTCTGCACATAGTATAAACCTAAACCTAACCACCTAGAAAACTTTACAAGTAGGAGAGGGGCAGGAAGAGGAAGTAGTGTTTTATGGTATGGAGTTGTAAAGCAAGTTTGACAGTAAAAAGAAATGTAAGCAATCTCATTGGAATGTTGTGAAATCACATGGAAGAGTATGAGTGAACCTGTAAGATATAATATAAGTATTATGAGTATTATTATTAGTAGTAGTAGTAGTATCATTATTCTTATTTTATTTATTTATTACATTTTTTTAAGTTCTACAAATTAGTAAGATTTGTACATAACACTGTGATGCAACAACTGCCACTTCTCATTTAAGTCAAGAAAAAAAAAAATTTTCTAGGCATGGGGTAATCTGCTTACGGACTGATGTCATTCAAAACATGATATGTGGTGAAAAAGTGCAATAGGAGATACTCTCAGGAAACATTTTTTTATTATGCTGGTGGAAAGTTTCATGAGGAACTATGTTAAATGGTCTAAATTTAATTTTAAAAATATATATCTCCTGTGAAATGTACAGGACCAAAAAAATATATTATACATTACATTATATTCGGTCTGACAGAAAAAGTCTGTCCTATCTGCCTGTCAACGATTGCATTTGCATTCCTCTGCACACCCTGTTCGCGCAGACATCATACATCATCAGTGTGTCTCATTTAATGCAGAGTTATAGACAGACATCAGTAACTGAGCACCTCAATCAAACAGCAACCAACTTTTACACTAACTACCGAATCAAAACAATGAGCTTATACTGCGTTCACACCATATCTACCGTAACAGACAACGGCGACCCGTGGCATTTAAACCGGAGCAGTTCATGTCTGTGTTTTGGAGGAGGTGTGTCTTTGGGAAGCTACGGCTAGCCTCTCTGAAAATATCCTATTGCACCTTTAAGGATTCAATACATAATATATTTAAAATGGACATTTTAAAATCTAAAATGTCAAAATGTAAATGATTCAGAACGTAAAACTGAAGACCTGTGCTTTTGCTACAGCTTTTGTTCAAAGAATATTCAACTTTCACCAATAATAACACTTCTTATCAGCTTTTAATCAATTTATATCAGTTAATGCTATTCTTACCTCTCATATGAGTTCGACTATGCCCAGCTACAGGTGCAGATGCTGATGGCCATGTGTGTTTTGGCTTCTGTCTTGTCATTACAACATCACTGTCGGAGGACTGATATTTGGAGATGATGGAGGAATGTCATCATCGTCCGTATCACCTGAATTCCCATCACCCTCTTCCAAATGAATTGGTTTTGGTTGAGCTTTAATTAAATAGTGGACAGATATGACATTTATCAGCTTGTTATGAAGATACACCTCACAGCTTTCAGTTCGTTGCTCTCATTTTACTCACTTGATTTTTTTCTTCCCCAACAGGATTTGCTCAAGTAAGAAGTTGAGTTCTTGCTCCAGATCCTTCATCATTTTTTCTTGCCATTCGATCTTGGCTTCTAGGAATTCCACTTTGGATACTGAGCCTTAAAAAAGACAGTTTGTGAACAATTACCAAAAAAAACGTATTGAACAAAAAAAAAAGGAAGCAAGAGGGATAGAGAGAGAAAAGATTACATGCATCAAATTGTGATTATATGGTATATGCCTTAACTTGATGATCCACAAAGATTTTGAGATTTGATTTGCCATAAAGTGACAAAGGATGGAGAAAGGAAAACACACTATTCTCCAATTCCTCTCTCATACAGCAACAACTGACAAAAGATAATAAACTGTATTTTGACATATCATTAACTACTAGAATACAGGGTGGGCCATTTATATGGATACATCACACATCAAACTTATTGGGAATTTCACAAGAAGAACAATGGTGTGCTTGGTTTTAACGTAACTTTATTCTTTCATGAGTTATTTACAAGTTTCTGACCACTTATAATGTGCCACAAACAGGACGTTAATATCACCAACCATTCCCATTTTATTAAGGTGTATCCATATAAATGGCCCACCCTGTAGTGTTGTCACAGTGGTGCAATTTAGACACTAGTGTGTTTTTTTCTCTTATCGACACTGTCAATATCAGTTATACTGCTTGTCATCTAGGGTTGTGCAATATATATTAGCTACGATAATATCGTAATTGCTGTTTTAATGATGTGCAATTTAACGTTATCAAAAAAATATTGCAAAAAACTAACAAAACACACCTACAGCACGCACGCATACTATATGTGATGTAGCAGGTTAGATTAGTGCACGTGCACATTCAGAGTGCATTATTTCACTGCGTGATTCAGTCTATTAAAATGCATTTTGAATGCTGCCAAAATTCAAGATATGTGGGCAAAACATGTATATATTTATATAATTTCATATATTTAATCAATATCTCACAAAGAGTGCCATTTCCTCTCTAAGAATCAGCATGATTACAAATGTGATATTGATTTCAAACAACAGTGTAATAAACAAAAAGTTAAGGTTGAATGGCAATGACTCACTCATTGGCAGTGACATGCTGCCACCTACTGGCAGTTTTTATTTCACATTTAAAGTATCTTTTCATTGTTTAAAATCATTTCAAATGTCAGTATTCAATGTTTTATGTTTGAAATATCAAAATATTATTTATGCATTTGTAACTGTTAAATGCATTCAAGTCCCTCTGAGCTGCAAATACATCTAAATGCCACTTCAGATGCATCTTCTGTGTTTCAAAATCTTTAGGAGTCAGCGGTTGACATCAGTCCTCAAGGTACCAGCACAGTAACACATTCAGGAAAATATCATTTATTTATCATTATTGACAAAATTGCAGTAATTACAGAGATATAACTTTTAGTCAATATCACACTGCCATCAACCTAATCTGATATATTTGTGATTTGTTTGTGGGGCTAATAATACTGGTGTGGACTCAAAGATCATGTCACCATCCACAGTAACATCCCTAATCAGAAAGCTATACAACCAAAAGTCGTATTTGGCAGACACTTTTATCCAAAGCAACTTATATAATATTTAAATATTTTATCAATTCTTGCTTTCACTGTCTCTCTCTCTCATAAGGCATACAATATCTGAATTTTGGAAAGCTAGAAAACAATATAAACCATTACCTGATCCAAGGCTGCTGATGCTGTTGCCGCTGCCACTTGGGGGCAAGGATATTTTTATCTTCGGGACCTATAACACAACATAAACTCAACACATGAACAGAGAACTTAAAATGTTAAAAAACAAATTGTACAAGGTATATGAAACATAAAATTACCATTTGGATCAATTTTTGGTTAACTCCATCATCGGCTCATCTTTGGCAGCTTCTGTCTTCTTCTTTCCCTTAGGCTGTTTAAAAAAGTTATTCAGTCAAGCGGAGTGAGTGTTTTTCTCAAGTCTTTTGTTGATCGATTAGAATGGGGGTGTCAAACTCAGTTCCTTGAGGGCCGCAGTCCTGCAGAGTTTAGTTTCAACCTTGCTCCAACAAACATACTAAACTTAAGCCTGAAGGACTTGATTAGCTGAGCCCTCCATAAACTGAGTTTGACACCTCTGGATTAGAAGGTAGCAGGTACAGTATATTGGGCTCCCCTCCGTTTTCACTCAACTGTTCAATTAAGTAAATTCCATTAAGACATTACAGATGGTATATATACGTATTATACATATATCTATATCGTCATATAGCACAGCCCTCGTATGAATTCCGAGGGTAGCGCTTGGTTAGCACGTAACTTACCATTTTAGGTGTAAAAATGTTCACTCCTTTTCCAACTTCTTCACTCTTCAATTGCCAAAGCAAATGCGGAAGTCAGAGCACGTGTTCACAGCAGAAAATTATTGTTCCCACTCCGACAATGTAGGTGGCAGTAATGCACCGCAACACTGACTGACACCGCTCAACGGAGGAGAGCGCAACAGAGAACATTATCCGCCTTTTTCATTTAATCGCTGATGCAAATGGGAAATGCGAGGTTTCCACCTGACAGCGATGCTACAATATTATATATCCCTTACCCTAACCTTTCAGCTACAGCTGAACCCTTTGGTTGGTACTGTTAGTATGCTTTGTAATCATAAATTACACAATATTACGGTTGGCAAAATAGTAGAAAATACAATACAAATCATACAGCTGTTTTTGTTCATTCTTAATTTTCAGGATATGCAGAGATTCAAGTCACAAAGGAAAATCATTTGTGAAGTCCATCCGACATGGCTCCATGTTTGAGAACTCTCATATTTCACTTCAAACATGGATGCATTTCATCTATAGGTGAGCAGTTTTTACATTGTATAAAAACACTTCATAGGTATGGAAGGCATTTTCTGCCAATTTTAAATAAATCATTTTAATTCTAAAAATTAAAATGAAAACCAGATTAACAATTTCATTATAAAAAGCTATATGCCAAAATTGAAAATGAAATGAAATTATTTCCCTGACAAATTGAAAATATAATGCAGTTGGTGATTTGACATTTCATTTTCACTTCAATCTCTCGAGTCAAAGCTGCCAATCTTAAAATGAAAAGGTAAATGTGAAAAAGAAAATGCAAATCCAGTTTTTACATGTAACAAGGACTCGTGAGAAGCGTGATAGATCCAGATGCAAGCTTTATTGAACACCACATAGTCAAGACAGGCAGGGTCGATCTCCAAACAAACAGTAAAACGTAGGGCAAGACAAAAGCAAAATCCAAAAGAACAGGCAGAAGGTCAAAATCCAAGTGAGCAGTCCAAAGAAGCAAAATAAACAAACAAAAAAATGGCAAAGAAACAAGGAAAAACTATGACAATGAAACTAAACCATGTGTCACGGGGGCGGAGCAAAGCGACAGACACAGTGGGTGTGACGTCAGGCCTCGGAGAGGCTTTTATTAAACAATAAAACAGAAAGTGTCCAAAAAGGGGGAAAAAGTGTCCAAAAGAAAAAGGGGGGTCTGGTGTCCTCGATGTGACGGGGTTCCGTGAAGGAGGGGTAGTGTTCCGAAGGGAAGGGTCCAGGTAAGGGGCGGAGTCCGGCGGCCGCACGCGCTCCCCACTCAGGTCCGGGGTGCGAGGGGCGGCGGCTTCTCTAGCGGCATCGTCCTCCTCCACCTACGTGGCACTTCTGGGGGATATCACGGCCCGGCATCTTGGCCCGTCAGCCGTCACGGGTGCGGTCCTCATCCGAACCCGCGGGGTCCGGCAACTCGTCCTGCGGCGCTGGTTCCCTCTTCACCCCTTCCTGGACCCACGAGGACACCAGCGTGCATGCACGGGGAAGAGACCGGTCTCCTGAGGAGAGGCGCGCTCGGCATTTTAACAGCGGCGGTGATGAGGCTTCATTCACATCAGGTGTGCCCCATCACACGCCGCCAGACCTGGATGTTTCAGCGCCCCTCCTCCTCCCACACGCCCACTCCCGTCGGGAGCCTGGTGAAGGGCGGCGATTACCGACGGGGTGCAGCTGACAATAAGGGGGGAGGCAGTCGACTCGTCACACACGGCAATAACAAAACAAGGCAATGAAAATAGAGAAAACACTTAGTAGAGTCCGCACAGACAAAACAATACATTGCAGTGGCTGTTTGGCATGACCTGCCTTATATGGCTGCCAAACAGGAAGTAACTGTAGAAGCAGCAGAGGGAGCGGTAACAGGTGAGGGCTCCCTCTGCTGGCGTGGCGTTACATTACAGAGCTTTTTATTAATGCTCACACAATAATAGTGACACAATTCAAATAAAATGTAAAGTCTTATTTTTCGTTTTATTGTCTCTTTTATTTCAGTTTTCATTTTCGTTTTCATTTTCAAAGTCAACTTGTATGCAAATTCTATGTTCTTATCGTTCGAGCGATGTACAGAGGCCCATTTCCATCACAGTTATGTAAAAAATATGATTCTGCACATCAAAATAATGAGAAACACTCTCATATGAATGACTTATTCGCTCATAATAATGACTGACTTCTCTCGTATCACACAGCTTTGTCCAGCGAGTGTCGCTAGTGTGCCGCTCCATTCTGCTCCGCTGCTTGGCACATGCGAAGAAGTAATAGACAGTTTCTCACTGATACGAAAGAAGCCAGTCATTATTAGGAGCTATTAAGTCATTAATGTGAGAGCGTTTCTCATTATTTTGACATGTTTATGAATAAGGCATTAATATGTACTTTATAAGTACTAATAAGCGGCCAATATGCTAGTAATAATCATCATGTTAATAAGCAATTAGCTAATAGTGAATAATGAATATGTGAATTTACTTTTACAAAATTGAAGCACTTCCTGTATGTTTGTTAACCAACATTTACAATGAATTGGATGTAACTGTAAAATCTGTCCAGTAGTTAATGCAACTGTGTCACTTCAGAAGACTTGGACTAAACCTTTTGATTCACATGGATTCATTTTCCAGTGTTTAGATGACATTTTTGCTAGTTGGACTGTCAATAGAGGTGCTGAAATCTTTCAGATTTCATTAAAAAATATATCTTAATATGTGTTTCTAAGAGGAACGAAAGTCTTATGGGTTTGGAGCGATTTCATTGTCAGGTAATCAAACCGCACACATTTTTAACACATTTCTGATTTTATGTTTGTTTAAATTTAAAAACATCTCTAAAAGCCTGACACTACACCCACCATACGTGCTTACTGTGCTGAACAAATTCTGTTTGTGCTATCTAATTACAGTGGAGGAGGGGTATTGTAAAAAATCCATTTTCATTTTCAGGAAGGACATATTTTTGTTTCACACTGGACAAAGGTACCAATTCGGTCTCTTCTTGCAGGACAGAGACTCTGTGACATCCGACTGCACAGGAGTCGCATGGGTAAGTGTAGAACGATTCGGTTTTTCTGAACTTCTGACACACTAAATGGACACTTTCATTCTGTTTGATTATGTCCTTAATTACAGCAATGCCTGTGTTGATTTTAATGCAGTTGTCTCTTTAGGTGACAAAATTCAATCAGAGAAATGCACCTTTCCTAAGCTCTTTTAAACTTGATGAGAGAAGTGAATCTTCATTTGATTGGTGAGATTCTTTTGGAAGCATTTCTGAAAGTCTTTTGACAACCTGTTGTAAAGGACGCTCAGGTTTTCTAACAAGTCGTTTCAGTCCTCCCAGGTAATTTTCATATAGAAATGCTTATATATTATTCAGAGGACCAAATGCTTCATACTCCTCTGCGAGATGAATAACCTGGTGGACATTGAAAACAACTTTGTCTGTGCCATACAATCTGCTGTAATGACAAAAGAGCCTTGTTGGCAAATTCAATCATTGAAGCAGAGAGGCCAGGACTGAGCAGCAGAAACATGCCAACAGAGAAGAGAAGAAAGTTGTCATAAATTTTGCTCTCGACAAATCCTCTTAAAACAGCGGGACCAGTACATACCATGAACTGGCGGTACTCTGTGGCCTTCCATCTTTCCACCTCTGCCAAAGAACGAGGCATCCTGGTGAACTCTTGGGGTATGAAAGAACGGAGACCAGCAAGTCTGTCCGAAATCTGTACTATATGCTGAGATGGCAACCTTGTCCTAAGTTGTTTCCCTTTCATCCACATTTGGATTAATTTCCTTGTCACTCCGAGACAGCAAGTATGCATATAATCTACCGGAAATTGTGTTACCATTTTAACTAATCCGGTCAAGGGGCTTAAGCTGTCACTCAGATGGTGTTCTTCGTTTTTCATCATTTCATAATCAATGTCCGTACGTAGTAGAGCATCAGTTTCAGGATACGTCATTTTATTTGACCATACTCCAGACTGTG
This sequence comes from Labeo catla, assembly GCA_012976165.1. Lineage (NCBI taxonomy): Eukaryota > Metazoa > Chordata > Actinopteri > Cypriniformes > Cyprinidae > Labeo > Labeo catla. The sequence continues at coordinate 139,598 of VONZ01001359.1, read as the reverse complement.
AACATTTGTCACAGCCAAAGTAGCCATTGTGAGACTTTACATTTTTGACAAATGCTGGTGCGGGGGCGTCACAAATAAAGGAGGAGACGACAACTTTGAGCCGAGTACCGTTTTTTTGACGATGCCTTCATGTAGAACCACTTTTAGTTCCGCAATGAATTCTCTCAAGTATTCCCAGACTGAGCTTGGTTTAGTATTTCCACAAAACAAACCGATTATAAATGAAGATCGTGTTTTGTCAGTTGACTGTTGCAAGAATTGGCCAAAATTGTGTTCTGGAGCTTTTAAACAGGGGAATGCCATCAATACTAAACTGCACAGCAAGAGTTGTTAAAGTTTTAGGGATACTGGAGATACGGCCTAATATGTTTTGCAAGCCATTTGCCAGGCCAAAATGGTAATATTCACCATTGCAGATGTTCGTTACGGGTACCTTTGTCTGTGTACCAAGAAGGGTCCTTGCATCCTTGGGCAAATCAGGAAATTCTGATCTTAAGATTGCCAGTAGTGCTGTTAGAGCTACTAGAGGAATGCAAAAGGCTGATGCCCATGTTTTCAGTTTTGTTTGCAGCTGATTAAGTGAATTGTTGCTACTACTGTCAGATTCTGCATTTGGTTGGTCTGTATCAGAGATACTACCAGGATCAGAGAGAGTTTCAGAATCAAATGAAAAATCAGCATCAGTGCTTTTTTCCAGATCACATGAGTTGTCATGGTGGGGTGCAGGAGAGGAAACTATACTACAAAAAAACGAGAGATCGCTAGTTTCAGAGTTTTGACTCTTGTGAGCATGAACACTAGATTCATCAGTGTTTTCTGTTTGTATTTTGTATTCATCCAAAATCTGCTTTTCTATCTGTTGTACACTGGCTAAAGTCTTTCTTCTTTTAGTCCAGTAAGACATTGTGAAATGTGTGTTGTTGTCAGTATTTTGTACATGTATTGGGCTATATACAGATCTATTTTTACAGGTAAATTGTTTCTATACAAGCTAGTGTTAGTGTTAAAGTGATGTGTTGTGTTTGTATTTATTAAAGACAAAAATAAGAACAGTAAATTATAAGGACAATAAAGAACACAAACAATCTATAAATAGTGTTCGTTGATTTTAAATCTGCCTGTTTATGTATTTATTTATTTTTTTTTTTTGCTAACAACATGCAACTTAAAGGAATAGTTAACCCAAAAATGGAAATGGTAATAAAGTTACTTTATTGCTAAACGGCATGCGTATAAATGTAGATGAGATAAGTGTATAAAAATAAAGATACATTAAACATGCATATAGATATTTATGGGCTTGCATAGATTAGTCGGGTACTTAGTCTACACTGTCGGAAACCATTGAGTACTCAAGTGGGCACTGACCATAAATTTAAAACATCTCTGCCAGGCAATTGTGTACTCAGCATACATCAGATGTGTATAAATACTTCATTAATGTTGTCATATGATAACTATGTAAGACTACTTTGAAATACAATATCAGAAAGAAAATAAACATTCATTAATCAGTACTTTTTACTTTTATTACTTCAATCACATTAAGGTTCTAAATCAAGTACTTCTGCACGTAAAATGGAAAAGGAATACTTTATTTTACTGGAGTAATATTTGATTTGGGAATCTTTTCATTTGGGAATGTTTCCTCAAGTACTTGACTTTGTGTACTGCATCTACTACTGCTTTGATGTTATACATGAATTAAAAATTTTACATTTTGTGATCCACAAAATAAAGTTACATGGGACTTTCCCATTTTACATTATTGGATGCATAATTGGATGCAACATTTTTCAGTCGGTGAAACTTCTAAGCTTTTATCATTGACTTTGTGGACCATTATCTGTCAGTCTGCTCTCAAAAGACTATATGCCAGTAATATGTTTATCAAGACATTTCTGTCTTACTGCATCCTGTAACTTTAATTAATCTGTCAGTATTAATCAATAAAAATATACTTACAAAGCTAAGATGCACTGTGTTTGGATGGCTCTTATAAGAGCCTTTGGGGTTTATTCAGCTGCTGTTAACAAACAAAGGAGAGAAAATGAAGAAACATCACTGAGTATGAGTTGGATATTGCATATGTTTGTATAAATTAAAACGTATTGATTTTTTCACCATTGATTATTGACTAATCATATGCAATAAACATGGCAATTTAGAGATTCAGCATGCCTGCTACACCAAACTTACAAGAATCAGATGGCAATCAACATTAAAAAAGAGAGAAAATAATAATTATTTTTGTGGTATAAATTCAAAGTTTATAAAGGCTCTGATTTCTGAATATGTACAATAACATCTGAAAATGATGAGAGCAAAAAATGCAAAGCCCAATGCCTTTAATTAGACCTTCCAACCCATTAATAAATAAGAAATCATAATAAGTCACAGTAAGATGTATTTTCATTCTTGCAATTAATTATAATTTTTCTTAATTATTATTTTTTTATGAATAACATAATTTAGGATTAGACCATGGTCTAAATCCAAATTAGCAGTATTTGCAAATCTTTTTCAATAGATAAACGATGGTAGACATATAAAATCATACTACTGCTGAATGAGTTCATTTTGTTGTTTTAGGTTAGAGGACAACGGGAAGAATTGTCATCCTAGCAAACGGACGATGTGAACGTCCTATTAGGTCCACATTTGGTCCGCTTTGTAACATTCGCTGTCGGTACAAACAAACATAAAAACACCCTGAGCTGAAATTGTAAAAAAACCTAGTAAAAAATCATCAAAAGAAATTGTGTCTCTCCAGTGAGTCTGAGTCTGCAGTACCAAAATTCTACTGAGATACATCCTAATCCTTTTGTCTAAAATAATAATAATAAGAAAAAACACATACAGTACAATTATTATCTCCTTAGATTACATTTATGAAGTTGTTGCAAACACGTATAATTCACCATACTACGCAAGCCATATGTGACCCTGGACCACAAAACCAGTCATAAGGGCAAATTTTCCGAAATTGAGCTTTATACATCATCTAGATAATGCATATTATCAAAAATTAAGTTTTGCTATATTTACAGTAGGAATTTTACAAAATATCTTCATGAAACCTGATCTTTACTTAATTTCCTAGTGATTTTTGGCATAAAAAAAAAAATAATAATTTTGACCCATACAATGAATTTTTGGCTATTGCTACAAATATACCCCAGCGACTTAAGACTGGTTTTGTGGTCCAGGCTCACATATATGTTCAATATGTTCTCAGTTTATTTACTTCAAATTTGTTTCTGTCTTGATGACACCATTTCAAAATATTACACACATCTAAAAGTTTGTTAAAACATAAACCAACAACAAAAAACAATTGCTTCTAACTGAAAAACGTAAAGTTGTTAAAAGTGTAATTGCACTGATTGGCTAGTATTAGAAATAATGAGTCACACAGGTGTTGGGTATAGTCCCATGGTCCCTTTGGATATATAAAGACCATGCATTACCAAGTGCAACCCAAAACAAAATGGACAACATAACGATTAATGTGAAGGACAGCAATGGTAATGGTTTCCAAGCACACTGCAGAAAGGATGAAAAATGGTGAGTAAACAGCAGAATTGTGAAATAATTACAAGTTATAAATGATTTGTGTGAGTGTTTGAGTATTTCCCCAGATCAAAAGTTCCTCTCCTCTGTCATGGCAAAAGTCACAGCCATTGAAACAAAACAAGGTACACATTTTTGATGAACAAACACATACTCTAGAGATTTATTAAGTGACATCTAAATTTACAGCCTTCTTTTCAAACAGCTCCCACCACTGGTCCAACTGCAGTGCTCCCCCAAACTCCTACTCCATGTCCCTCTACCTCCACCTTGTCTCCTGTACCCCTAAATCTCAGTGTCGTCAAGCCACCACCCCTGCCACTACCACCGCCACTGTCAACCAGCCAGTGTACCATCACTACCTTTAGGCTGCCTGAGCAACCTACCCCCACTAGCAAGGAACAACAATCTATCACCCCGCAAACTGGTGCAGTGTGTGGAATCCCTTCAGAAGCCAAAACTCCATCCTCCATCCAGTCAGACAGCCATGAATCACAAGGTATTGCATCTAAGACTGTGAGAAAGATTAATGTTTTTGCAGTGGTGGTAATGTAATGTAATATAATATAATATAATATAATTAATATAATATAATATAATGTATTTTTTTTTCCTCCCCAGATATCACACACAAAATGACATTACTATTATTGGACCTGACAAGAACTTACCAGCAACTCTACTTCCGCAACAAAAGTGCTTTCTATAAAAAGCTACAAACTGCATTTTCACAAAAAGGATACACCCTGTCAAATGAGAAAATTAGAAAAAAACTAACAAACATGTTAACAACTTATAAGAGGGTTAAGGACCGCCGAAGTGCAACTGGTGAGGGGAAGCAAACCTGGGAATACTACACCGTAAGTTTAGGACTGCACTGTATTTAAGCATTAGAATAAAGAAAGATGTCTTGGAAGATTTTCTACAGCTAATGGATGAGTTATTTGGGTCCTCTGGAATAGGAACCGCACCACCCCGAACAATCTGCTCCACTCCTCTGTGTTTGGAAGATCCACCTCCTCAAAACAGGCCTCCAACTATCTCTCTTCCTCAAGCTCAGGCAGCAGGTGCTTCTGTGGATGAGCAGCCGGGGACCTCTGCAAGTACAAGCCTCTCCAGCAGGCAGCGACCATCACAATCCTCTCAATTTCTTGAGTCCTACGAGGCACATGCAGAGAGGAGAACAGCTGTGCTTGAATCCCTTGTGAGGCCTGACCTTGAGCGATGGCGACGACTTAAGGAAAGGCGCAGACGATCATTTGAGAAAAAAATGTTGACCACCTTGGGAACAATTGTAAAGGAGCTAAAAAAAGATTGGAAAACAACAAGAGCAAATTAGACACTTACTGCAAAACCCACATGAACCACAATAAAATGTTTCTAGAAAACCTCTCCATTTTGACTTTCATCTTTCCCAAAACATTCATGATTCATTATTTGTCATAGAGAGTGTGTGTATACAATTATGAATATCCACTTTATAGAAGTGACTTGTAACAGCCCTTGCCTTTTACCTTTGTTGCACTTTTTGTATTAAACTTCAACTAGTAACTCTCACAATTACAGTATAAATTAGACCATTTTAACTAGTTCATTTTATAAGCTTGATCTAAAACAACGGCATGTTTATACTGTAATATGCAATCTATTGTATTTCAAAGATAAAGTTGTAAATCAAAATCTGCTCAAAGATACAGGTGTGAAAAGACTTGTATCAAATTGTGTATTGTTTCATGTAAGCATCCACCCAAGAGGTGTCAAATCAGATTAGGAAATAAGGTTATTCCACTGAATTATGTACTGAACCCAGTGTTCAGTATTGATCTTTCTGCATTGTTTGACTTTCCATTCAATTTATTCCCTACACCCAACTCCATCTCTTACTAACTCTAAATAATAAAATTCTATATAACAGTTGTTAATGACGACATATACATATAACATGCTTTTTTTTTTTACAAAAATTCACCACTCAGACTTCTCAAATGAAGTTCCCTTTGTTTTCCCAATTCCTTTTGTGTGTTCAGCCAGTAAACTCAACAACTCTCAAAAAATTATTAACAAAATGAAAAAGTAAATTGAATTTGTCAAGACTTTTCAAAAAAGGTTAGCCAATGAAGCCGCGCATACTGGTTAGTATCATTTATTAAATATTTAAATATCCTTATTTAAAAAAACAAACAAACAAACAAAAAAACAGCATTCTACTCCAGAAAAATACTCTTAATTCAAGTTAGATGTTCTGATCTTCTACCTCAACATCTTGGTCACAGGGCTCTAAACAAACATTATGCAAAATGCAGCATGCTGAGACTGCAGAACTGATATTTGAAATGCTTCGCATTTGCAGGCATTGGAGGCTCCTGAACTTGGACTTCAGAATGCCAAATGCACGTTCAATGACTACACGGGCAGAATTGAGCTTTCTGTTAAAGCGTCTTTGCCTAGCAGTCAAGTGTCCATTGTCTCTGTAAGGCCTCATAAGTTGAGGATAGGCAGAATCTCCAATTATATGCATTCCCTGTGGAACAAGGGAATGGGGATCATCTCCTAGAACACGGGCAACCTCTGTGAGGCGAAATGCTCTTGCATCATGCCAGCTCCCAGGTTGACCTACACTGATGTGACAGAAGTGTCGCTGACTGTCACAAAACCCAGTTAAAATTACTGAATAAAACTGTTTCCTATTCAGGTATGCTAGGGGATTATCACAGTGGGGTCTCCTTATAGGAATGTGACAGAGGTGGGTAGTAACGAATTACATTTACTTCGTTACATTTACTTGAGTAAATTTTGGGGGTAACTAGTACTTTTAGAGTATATTTAAAGATAGGTACTCAAGTACATTTTAAGTGAAAAAACTTTACTTTTACTTCGCTACATTTGATGGCGTTCCTCCGTTACTGACAAAATTGTAATAAATATTAGATATATAAAATAATAATTTGTTTACGTGACTTGATCTGAAGTCTCGCGAGACGTTGGAGAGGCTGCTTCACGAGAGTCTGCTACACATCTCCCGCTTAAGTTCAGCGCGTGTTTAGAAAGATGATGGCTGAAGCAGAGGATGACGTGTGTGAGCTATCGGGGGCAGATCACCCGTGGCCTCAAATCAACTCTATTTTTTCACTTCAAGATGTGACAAAGAACAGTTTCATAATGCGATGCAGGCTGTGTGCACCAAAAAAAGTGACATCTCTGCGTACAAAAATTCCATCTCCAACCTGAAAAAACATGTAGCGGTAAGTGTCAATATGATGCTTATTAATGGTAATTTGGTAACTATGGGCACTTTGACCTTATAGTACCATATTTCACACACTGTCTGAATGTTTTTCCTCATATGCGCGCTTGTGCAAGCAATGACAAATATCTTGTGAACCATACAAACAACACACGTTCGTAAAAAAATGTTCATTCTAAACGTCTGCATGTTTTCATATCCATTTTCCAAAAATCTAAATAAATTTAAGTGCATACTGTGACGTTATACACAAATTCGTACACTAATGTGCCCATCACAGGACTGAGATAGGCTACTTTACTTCAGCCTATGTTTTATATAAACAAAACAAAGAGACTTTCAAGGAGAGGTGTGTGGAAGCTTTCCAAATAGTTTGAAATTCAAGGTTTTCGCTTCATATCAATCAGATCAGAAGTAACTAGTAACTAGCTACTTGAGTAGTTTTTCCATTGGATACTTTTTTACTTTTACTCAAGTAACTATTGGGATTGTTACTTTTACTCTTACCTGAGTAAATATTTCCATAAGTACTTTTACTTTTACTTGAGTACAGATTTTGGGTACTCTACCCACCTCTGGAATGTGACACCCATCCACCGCACATACAGTGTGGGAAGCCTGCTGCGTCAAAATTCAACTTTGATATCTGCAGCCTTTGGCCTCTGGGCCAGGAGATATGGTGGGCCATGTATGTATTAACATAACAACAAAACTCATGGAGATGTTTGGCAAGGGTGGATTTTGAGATGTTGAATCTGTCTACTACCCCACGGTATGACTCCTGATTGGCCAATGTCCAAAGGCAGGCAAGAACACTCTGTGCGAGTGGCAGTTTGGTTTGCTGTAAATTCATATAAACAGGACCAAGGGTGGTAATAACATTCTGCACAGGTAGAACATAGGTTATCAAGACAACATGCCAACACTTGTAATAGTTAAATTAATTTTAAATGATCTAGTACGCACCTCCACTTGTTGTTTGGAAAGCCTGAAATGACTTCAAAATTCTGAGGGACTGTATAGAGGGACAACCTCCTCCACAAAATTCAGTATTTTTGGAACTGATCTATATCAGTGTGTAAATGTAAAAAAATATCAATATATGTAAATGACTAAAATTGTCATTTCACTGTTTTATGTGAACTGGGATAGATTTCAGATTATTAAGGTTTCCAAGAATGTTTAACTTGGAATGAAACTCCATCGTTATTTATTTGTATAAACAGAAAATAAGTAGCTCCCTGTATTTAAAACAATAGCAATCTTACAGAGAGCCAAACATTATACCAAGTAAATACTAAGTAAATTTGGTTTGTAATACAGTATTTTTATTTATTTATTTATTTGTTTGTTTGTTTATTTGTTTGTTTTTATTTATTTATTTCAGATCAGGTAGTAATCAATTGTTTAAAAAACAATACTTATTACACTGAACCTTTACTCACCTTCGTTGCTCATTGTGCTCAATTTCATAGAACAATAATGGCATTTCTATAGCTTCTAGTTCGTCTGCAATAAAACAAACAAACGCCACGTGATCCGCCATGACTGAGTGAACTACGAGAGCCCCGAAGTGTCCGACTTGACGCCTCCGTTTTCAACTCCGCCCCCGACTGCTCTCAGCTACTCTCGTTGATCCCCATCTGTAGCCGTAGATGAAGTCGAACACACGTATTTTTTTGCTGTCCCGTCCCAATCACGTGATTTTGTTTCCCATCCTGTGGGATACCCGAAAAAAATGTCAGCCAGAAAACAGATTCTTGTACATGCAACGCTTACATCTACTCGTAAAATTTTTTCGGTTTTGTTTTTTTAAAAAGAACTTTTTGTTTTCTTATGTGGGAATGGACAAGTAGGCTATGGGAAAACGTGGACAGTTTGAGAACTTGTCTAATAGCCTAACATTTTGATCAGACCAAGTCTTTAGCTGTGGAGCACAAAGGCACTTCCTTGTTAATGTAAGTAAGCATAAACTTCTAACTTAATTATGAATCACTCAAGAAACACGATCAAATATGACAAATAGAGATTGCAATATTGTAACGTGTGTTATTGTTACATCCCAGTGGGTGCCGGGCCTGTTTTTTTATTGGCTTTGTTAGTATGAGGAGAATATCTCAGTTTTATATTCTTTGTGCAGTCTTGAGGTAGAATGTTTTTGAATTTGTTTCACGTAAAGCTCAGCCAAGATGGAGAAACAGATGATCATAGCTGTACATTTTTAAATAAATTTAGTAGCAGAGCTACAGCAAGTGATTTTAGTGCTGGAAATCCGTTTGTCCTTTGATGAAACTTAGGCGTCCTCACTGAAAGTGCGGGTCACGGCGTCTGCGCGGACGCGCCTGAAAAAAAACAAAACGAGCGCGTCGCGACCGCGTCACTTCCGTTATGAGCGCGGTTGCCGCGCGTCTACATTTCAAATAACGAACTTGAGCGCGCAAAAGACGCAATATGTGAACGGCCCCTAAAAAGTCCGGAAACTGCAGTGATGGAGGAGAAACTTTTGGTGTCTATCGCGGGTTACCCGGAGCTGTATGTTTTAAGTTCTTTGCTGATATGACAGTTTACTTAACAGCTAAAAACCAAAGATTTTAGAGCGCTCGCGCTATAATCCTTTGCTTAGATTGACAGGACGGCTGATTTGATGGTTGCCTAGCAACATAAAAAACCGCAACGCACTGCTCTTTTTTAAAAAGTCACCAGAAAAGGGCAGTGCGGTGCGCCTCGCCTTTTTTTTAGTTCTAAAAACGCGAGGCGCACCGCACTGCCTCTTTCTGGTGACTTTTTCAAAAAAGAGCAGTGCGTTGCGGTTTTTTATGTTGCTAGGCAACCATCAAATCAGCCGTCCTGTCAATCTTTGGTTTTTAGCTGTTTAGTAAACTGTCATATCAGCAAAAACCTTAAAAAACACAGTTTAGGGTAACCCGCGATAGACACCAACAATTTCTCCTCCATCACTGCAGTCTCCGGACTTTTTAGGCAACGGTAAACAGTGTTGCCAACTCCTCAGTAAGGAAAGTAGCTATTGGCTGTCCTAAAAGTAGCTAGAAGGCGCTAAATGACGTCATCGACTAATTTGCATAAACGACCATATGCATGTAATTGTGATGGACGCTGTAGAGAGCGGAGTAACATCGCTGGAGAGACAAAAGGTGAGTAAAAACCACCCTGAATATGTTTAGAACCACAAATGAACTTCTAATGTGGATTCTTTTTTTTTATTTTTTTTATTTTTTTTATTTACGATTCACAACCCTCCTCCTTTATCCGGGCTTGGGACCGGCAATAGTGACCCAAAAGAGACACTCTGGCGGAGTTAATTGTTTTTTTTTTCTTTTTTACCTGGCCCACTTAGGAGCCTATAAAACATTAACATTTTTAACCTTTTTTTTTTTTTCTTTTTAAGTTTGGTTTTTAACCCTATGGTCCACTAAGAAACCTACAACTCACAGTAAAATATTAACATTTTTAACCATAACATTTTCTTTGTATACAATCTTTTTTTTCTTCTTCTTCTTTTTCTTAAGTTTGGGGTTTAACCTTATGGTCCACTTAGGAACCTACAAGAAGTCACAGTAAAACATTACCATTTTTAACTATAGTATATATATATATAAAAAAATTATACAATCTAGATTAACAAAAGAGATAATAGAAAGAAAATGGGATATAGTAGAGAAAATCTGAGAAAATGGTAACTAGTCTGGCCCTAATTCAGGTTAATTGTATTTTTTTCATACCCCCCTCCACATACAGACAGGCTGTGCTGGCTCACAGAAAGAGTGGCTCGTCGTCATTTTGGACAAGGCTCTCTATGGCAGGTTCAGCAACTGAGGGAGCTGACTTGAATGAGTAAGCAGCTGATGTGCCAAAAAGCTGCAAAACATTATCTGGGAGCTGATGCTCATAGCAAGCCTCACCAGACAGCTTCAGTCCATATCGGATGTACAGGATGGAGTTAAGGGTCTGCAAGGACATCCGATTTCTGAGCTTGCTTTTTACCACACTCATCTGGCTGAAAACTCTCTCGACTTCAGCATTCGAGTGTGGTAAGGACAACACAGACACAGCAGCCATGGCAAGTTCTTGAAATGGGTTGATATCAGCTGCATCTCTGAACTTCATAATCTCACTCCAGAAACTCATTGTGTTTTTTGTCTCATTCCATTTGCTAAGGTGGATGGCACGCCATTGCTGGACAATTTTGTCTATGTCTGCAGGGGAGTAGCCGAGGAGCTTGGCTATTTTTCCTATTTCTCCAGGGCTCTTATTGTGGTTTAAAGTTTCCTCCACATTAAAAACTGACATGTACTGCAATGCTTCGATGTTGTCCGGCAGTCTCACCCTCAACTCATTAGTGAGAGAGATGGTGAAGGCTACACACCGCTTTCGGACATTGATTTCATGCTCCGGCACAAGATGGAGCTCAGCTGCCTTTGATTCAAAAAGGTAACCAAGGTACGGTTTGGGACTGATGTCTCCATCTATTGGCCCTTTAAGAACATCCGTTTTTGCCAGTGGATTCAGCACCCTGCTACTCACAGACTTTATCAGGCTAACCAAGCTTTCAAGTAGCTTAAGAGGATCTACTTGTTCACCCTCAAAAGCCTTGATGGCCAACTGTACCTCACCTAGCACTGACTTCAAAAATGTCAGATACAAAATGTTTTGAGGGTCGCTATACATGGAATACAACACCTCAGCCATGTAGCAGTGTTCACTGGACTTGGTGACTGAGAAATGCAGCCTAAGCTCCTCCCACTGGTCCAAAATGCGTGAAACCGCAGGTTCAATGGAGAGCCAACGTGTGGCACAGACCTTTGTTATTTGTAAAGGTTTTTCCCCACAGTTGATGGTCTCATATATGGCCTTGTAGGCCTCCCTGCGCTTTGGAGACACTGAAAACCAGTTATAAGTCTCTCGTACCAGGTATTCCACGCTACGGGGGATGGTGTCATTGGAAGCATGACTTACAGCAAGCTGCAGAGAGTGGCATACACAGCGAATAAGAACAAGATCTTTAAGGCCATACTCTTCCTTCAGGACTTTATGGACCCCATTGTTAACCCCTGTCATGACAGAGGCATTGTCAGTCCCTATCCCCAGGAGTTTCTCTTTTTTTAGACCACACTTCACGAGGAAACCCACAACAGCACAGGCTATAGATCTGGCATCTCCTCCCTCCAATTCAACAAGCCCCAGAAATGTTGAGACAACTGTCTGCTTGGTGTCACTAAAGTACCTTATCACAACCCCCAAGTATTTAGAAACACTTATATCTGTGGACTCATCGAGGAGGAGGCTGAAACGCTGATCACCCACATCTGCAACCAACTTTTTGAGGAAGTATGGTGCTAGAACACCATTAATCATCTCTGTGCACTTTGTCCTGTGCATTTTGAAATGGGTAGCTGCAGTGGAGTCTGAGAAAGCAGCTCTACATGCTTCTCCAATGTGGTCACATGCTAGCATGGAACAGTGTTCAGCGATAGCTAATGCCATGGTGGCCTCAGCCTTTTTAGCAGAGTCAATTTTTTGAATCATAAATGGCAGGCTTTTTTGGGTGGAACTATCATAAGGCTTTGCCTTTTGAGTGTGTTTTTGAGTTGCCTTGTGTTTTTTTACATCACTAAGTTTGGCATAGAAATCAGCCTTACAATACAAACAGTATGCCCGTGTATTGTCTCCAATAAACGGCTTTAACCAACCTTTGAATTCAGGGTTTGATTCCCACTCCTTTCTATATTTTTGTGTGTACAGTTTAGACATGATGAACTGGCTAGCTAGTTTAACTTATGTCACAGAAAGGCACAAACACGACGAGATAAGTAAGTGGACCAGACGAGTAAGTGACTGAGGCTGTGTGAGTCAAACTAAATGCAGCTTTTTATTTTTGTTAAGTGATTTAATTATTTTAGACAAAGTACATTTTACATTTTAAATCCCTTGCTGAATGCAAGACAGGGCGGGATCAGCCAGCGGCGGCTTCACGCACATGATGCGCGATTCATTTGCAGTCAGGACACGGAGGGGTGAACATCTCCGCGCTCTGACTGCAGCTGGGAGGGGCTGGTGCACGAGAACTGGGCCGCCTGTGAGTGCTTTGCCACGGGGGATGGGTCAAACGGCAGCACCCGCTGCTCGTTGAGAAGAGTAAGAACAATGTGCGGTTTCACGTCAAAAAGTCTCTAAAAGTCTCCAATAACACCAGTAAAAGTCGTTAGATTTGTCGCTAGTCGCTTTTTTGAAAATGTGTCGCTAGAGGGGTCTGAATACTCGCTAAATATAACGACAAAGGCGCTAAGTTGGCAACACTGACGGTAAAACTTTCGTCACCACAATAGAAGGCCCGCCTCTCCATTCATTCGATTGGACAATGGAAAAAAACGCTATGACGTCGGGCGCATAAACAGCGCGCATAACGCTCACTGCCAATAGAACACAATTCAAAAAAGGCGCCTCTCGCTGCAAAAACGCGTTCGGTGTGATCGCGGCCTAAGGATGTTTAATCACTGTATTTTTTGTTTTATTGTCACTTGTTTAACAGAGGTCTTTATCAGTGGTGGAGATCAAACTGTTCAGATCCATCATGGATGACACACAAACGTCTGGAGATGAAGTTTTTTTTTCAGGATGCAGGTACTTTGAGTAACACATTACATATCTTTTTTAAGTAAAGAAAAAGAAGAAGAAGAAAAATATGTATTTTGTGTATGGTTTCTAAAGTATAATATTTATTGAAAACAATGAGACCATAAAGGCTCCAAAAGTCATTTTCATAAAAATACATTTTTAAGTATATTATTTTATTATATTAAGATTCTCATCATAAAGGATTAAATCTATTGTGTTTTAGTTCAGTTCATCAGAAGAGATCAGAAGCAGAGCCCAGCTGTGTGTCTATGAAGAGTGATGGGTCTATGCATCAGCCAATAATGTTTAACAGTGGAGATTCACAGTCTGGTCTCAGGTATAACGTTTGTATAAAAATATTATTATAGCATGACATTTTATATTCTCATGTCACAGTACAGTTCACGATTTTTGTATAACCATTGTATGAAAAAATTATAAAGTGTTTTTTAAACTGAATTTGATAATGATACATGTTTTGTTGGTACAGTCATTTAAACGACTAATGGACCCCCTTTATTAATGGACCCTCTGGGGTCTGAGGGTGTTTTTGGGCCCTGGAGAAGTTTTGACCTGTCCCGACACATGAACAGATCCTGTTCAACTGTTGAAACAAGTAAAACATACCTGGTATTTCCAATGTGTTCGCTGCTTCTTTCCATGAACTGAAGAAAAAACAGTCCCATCATCAGTAGTCATTGATGGGGCTTATTTTACCATATACATGTAGAATTTAAGTCCAGTGTAACAGCTTCTGATGTTGGTAGAATACTGGGACTGCCTAATTTAACACGAGCACAATGTGTACATTGTACATAACTCATTATTTTGCTGTGAGTACAAAGTACACTAAATATAAAGTGGGGCCTGATTAACTTAAATCTCTCTCTCCTTTAGTCCAGTTCATCAGAAGAGATCAGAAGCAGAGCCCAGCTGTGTGTCTATGAAGAGTGACTGGTCTATGTACCCTCCAGAAACGTTTAACAGTGGAGATTCACAGCCTGGTCTCAGGTAAAACATTTCTATAAAAGATGATTTAAAGATATGATACAGAATATGTAAGACATCGTGCTTGTTAACTCATGTCACAATGTGATTTTTTTTTTTATTTTACAGCCATGAAGTCCTCAATGCATTTAGATCAAATCTGATGAAGAAGTTTGAGTGTCTGTATGAGGGAACAGCGATGCAGGGAAACCCAACACTGCTGAATGAGTTCTACACAGAGCTCTACATCACAGAGAGTGAGAGTGGAGAGATCAATAATGAGCATGAGGTGAGACAGATTGAGACACAATCCAGGAGAGCAGCAACAGAGGACACAGCCATCAAATGCAATGACATCTTTAGACTTTTACCTGGACAAGACAAACTCATCAGAACTGTGCTGACAAAGGGAGTCGCTGGCATTGGAAAAACAGTCTCTGTGCAGAAGTTCATCCTGGACTGGGCTGAAGGGAAAGAGAATCAGGACGTCCAGCTCATATTTCCACTTCCTTTCAGAGAGCTGAACTTGTTGAGGGACAAAAAACTCAGTCTGTCAGGTCTCCTTCATATCTTTTTCCCTGAAACTAAAGAAATGAAAATATCCAGTGATAAATATGAAGTGTTGTTTATCTTTGATGGTCTGGATGAGTGTCGCCTGTCTCTGGATTTTAAGAGCAAAGTCAAACTGACTAATATGTCTGAATCAGCCTCAGTGGACGTGCTGCTGATGAATCTCATTGTGGGGAATCTGCTTCCCTCTGCTCTCATCTGGATCACCTCCAGACCAGCAGCAGCTGATCTCATTCCCTCTGAGTGTGTCCATCGAGTGACAGAGGTACGAGGCTTCAATGAGCCACAGAAGGAGGAATACTTCAGGAAGAGGATCAGTGATCAGAGTCTGGCCAACAGGATCATCTCACACCTGAAGTCATCAAGGAGCCTCTACATCATGTGTCACATCCCAGTGTTCTGCTGGATCTCAGCCGCTGTTCTAGAGCAGATGTTGAGTCAAGCAGAGAGTGGAGGGATTCCCAAGACTCTCACTCAAATGTACACACACTTCCTGATCCTTCAGACCAACATCAAACATGAGAAGGACTATGAGAAGAAAGTGAAGGATGAAGACATGATCCTCAAACTGGGGAAACTGGCTTTTCAGCAGCTTGTGAAAGGAAACCTGATCTTCTATGATGAAGACCTGAGAGAGTGTGGCATTGATGTGACAGAAGCATCAGTGTACTCAGGATTGTGCACTCAGATCTTCAGAGAGGAGTTGGGCTTGTATCAGGGGAAAGTCTTCTGCTTTGTTCATCTGAGCCTTCAGGAACATCTAGCAGCTCTATATGCACACCTCTCCTTTACAGTCAACAACATCAGTGTGTTTGATCAAACAAAACGAAGTCTGTTTAAGTTTTTCAACCAGAAGAAATGTAATTTTCTATGTGAGCTGCATCAGAGAGCTGTGAATGAGGCTTTACAGAGTAAAAATGGACATTTGGATCTTTTCCTCTGTTTCTTCCTGGGTCTCTCAGTGGAGTCCAATCAGACTCTCTTACAAAAACTACTGACACAAACAAGAAGCTGCTCCTACAACAAAGCAGAAACAGTTCAGTACATCAAACAGAAGATCAGGAAGAATCACTCTGCTGAGAAATCCATCAATCTGTTTCACTGTCTGAGTGAACTGGGTGATGATTCACTGATGCAGGAGATCCAAGAT
Organism: Labeo catla; assembly: GCA_012976165.1. Lineage (NCBI taxonomy): Eukaryota > Metazoa > Chordata > Actinopteri > Cypriniformes > Cyprinidae > Labeo > Labeo catla. Next base: position 123,441 of record VONZ01001359.1, on the reverse strand, counting down.
TATCTGAAATCTGGAGAAATAAGAAAAACCAAACTCTCCTCGTCACAGTGGTCAGCTCTGGCTTATGTGTTGCTGACATCAGAGCAGAAGATGGATGTTTTTGATCTAAAACAGTTTATTGGAGCACAAACGAAAGCAGATGAAGTACTTCAGTATTTGTTACCTGTGGTTAAAGAATCCAGATCAGTTTGGTAAGTAACACTGAAAACAATCACTCCACTTTAAAAACTTGACCACATATATGTGACCACATAAACACTTTTTTTGTACAGTGCTAATGTGCAAACAATGCATTAATTATAAAACAATTAATTAAATAATTAATTAAAACAACTTAAAACACCAGTCAATGTTTCATGTTCTTGAGTCTCTTGTAGGAGGTGTGAGGAAGAATTTTTCATCCAAACTGTTATCATTATCATAGTTGAGGTTGTTTGGAGTATGGGGGTCACATGACTTGGTTCAAATTTTCTGTAGTTGTTTTGTCAGTTTGACCTAAAGCCAACATGTACATCCATGGGGCTGGACATTTAGAAAGTGTAGACAGTTGGCATATATTAAGCTTACGTTTTTTTCGGCAAATGCAATACTACTGTTAGTATTAATTGTAAACATTGTCTTAAGATGTTGAAAAAGAAAATTAAGTCATATGTTGTTCATGTTGTTTATATTTTGAAATGTGAATATCTGCTGAGATTTTTTGCCAGATTATGGTATAAAAACAGGATTATCCTCAATATTTACAATTAATGGTGTCACAAGGTAAACTGTTCCCCCTGTTCTAGTTATTCTATTATTGTGCAAGTTGGAGTGGTATAGGTTGGTGAGTGCATGAGGGGTGCAGTGGGATGTTTTTAGGGGGTTTGGTGTTCCCCTTTGGTGGTAATGGGGATGGTGGGGGCCTAAAAATCATAGAAAATACACAGTAATCACAGAAATCACAGAGAAAAAAAAAATCTCTCAGAGTTAGGGAGGGGGATGTTTGAGGATTATAAATTGCATCAAGGTAAGTGGATCCCCCTCAGTAGAAATTGCATTCCAGGGCCAGGGGCCCTTGGGAAGAGACTTATAGGCCCCTCCTGGCCTCTGGGCCCCCTGTACACAGTCCCCTTTCTATTTATTTTGAGTTTAAAAATTGTGCAAATATTTATATGTGCATGTAAAACGGATATTATTATATTTAGTTGACTACACTTTGCATTTGATCAAATAAGATCAAAATCTACTGAATCATCCTCAGTTTCCTCTCTCTCAAAAACTCCACTGATGAGCCATTGGTTGTGGTACATGGAAAATAAAGGGTCTGAAATTTTAGTTAGTAGTTGACCTCCTTCATCTTGACAAAACCAGCTTGTAGATGCTGTTGCTGTCTTCAGCATCTGCTGAGTTTGAGACAGCATCTTTGTATCATTTAGTCAAAGTACTCAATGCAGGTAGTCTCTCAAGTAGGCCTTTCCAGAACACATCCAAATCCACCACTCCAAATGATAAAGCTCTGAGTGCTGCTGTGCCCAGACTTGCAAAGTAAGAAGTTAGTTCATTTTGTGACACATCACTTAATTGTGGAATGCCTTTGTAACACATTGCCATCCATTAAAGCAGTGTTACAAGGTTCAAACACCTTGACCTCCTGAAGAAATGTTATGGCTGGTTGCCCATCTGCCATGTACTTGCTGAGTTTATTCCCTGCATTGCTTATGCCTGGCTAACTGTGGCAAGAATCTCAGTCTTAATAGCAAATGGGAGTACACGGTTTGCAAAGTGCTGTGTACATGCTTTATACTGAAGCTCCATATTGGCAGTGAAGCTGACATGCAGATCTTCCAGATAACAGAATATGTTGGTGGTCACTTGACGTCCACCCTGGAAGATTCTGAGAGGCTGGAGGATGACCTTGCATTTGTCAACCTTGATGATCATCTTGGCATTTAGAGATTGAGCCAGATTTGTCTCTTTAAGTGTCTCATGAACTTTTACCACTGATGGCAGCGAACATCTGCCACCAGGGATGGATCTACCGGGGTGGCAACTGTAACCCTAAGAAAAAGCTGTGCCACCCCAGAATTATCACAGAATAAAATATAAATGTAAGCAGTGTTTCACGTGCTACTTTTCAGCAGGGCCGTGCACAGACCTTTTGAGGGGCATGTGCTGAAACTGAAAAAAGGGCACCCCCCCCAACCCCTCCACGAACCCCTCCACCACCAAAAAAATAACACACAATAATATTCTTATATTATATTTAATTAGTATTAATAACTTTTATACAGATACTATATACATATAGAGGGTATCTTTAAAACTAATTACAACAACACACCTGGCCTTCTAGAAAGTTAGCTTTACCAATTTGCCTCCTGGGTGGTTGTCTGTGTATTATTTGTCCTGTGTTTGTGAATTGGTTGTGCAATCTCTCTTATTTAGTTGTGTAAGATGTTCATTTTCTTTTTTTTCTTTGCTTTGCATACATGCAGATTACATTCTGCATGATAAAATATATAGAATGCACAGTGACCTAATGATTCTCATTCTCATTGTGTAAAGGTTTTTTTTTTTTATTCAATACAACATTATTACAGTAGTAATCCATGTTTTTCTATGTTTATACATGTGAACACGAGCGGGGAGTATACAATACTAGATTTTTTTTTTAAAATCTAGCCAGCAAACACATGCATAATATAATAGCATCGTAAACTTTAACCTACCATGCTGTGTGACCATAGGCTATATAATATGATGAAATCATATCATGTAATTTACATGCATCAGCACATTCAGCAGATAGCCATAAAATCAAAATAGCAATTTCTTATGATATATTTTACGATATAATTCACTCCATTCCTTTCCCAGTTCACCAGCCACTTACTTGCATGTATTTCGGGAGAAATTGGTGAATGTACATGCTGTAAATCCGGCTGACAGGACACTCTGAACGGCAGCGCGAACAAACATGGTGGCGCCCATGTCATGTTATAGATCACGATCCCGATAATTTATAAAGGTTTTAAAATGGCAAAATACACTCACGTACACGTATTTGTGAATCAGAATATCAAAAAGTTGAAGACATGGTAAGCAAGTGTGTGAATATTTTGAATAAAAAAAGGAAAAACCAAATAAAAGCGATACGTCTGTCATACAGTGCTATAGTGGCTGCGGTGTCAATCATGACGTGTCGCCATGGAAACAATAAAGGAAACGTTCTAAAATAACGGTCGCCTAAAAAAAACTCACTCTGGGGGGTCTGATAGAATATTTTAAACTCACCAGTGAAAGGGTTAACAAATGACTCGTATGAACCGGTTCTTTTTGAGTCAAAAACACAAAGCGCAGCCCAGTTCACTAACTAATTCTTTAACATTTGTTTGTGAATCAGATAATTACTGCTTCTCGGCTAACTCAGAAGTCCTCTGAAAAATCGAATCCCATCCGGATATGTCTAAGATTTATCGCATAATTGTTTGGTGATCCGATTCTCTGACTGCTCTCTCCACGTTCATCATGGATATAGGCCTTTTTGCTGTATCCGACAAAACAATAATAGCATGAAATCAATAAGAAAATGCCGATCACAGAAACTAATAGCAGAGTTAGGTAAGCATCTAGTCGTATTGCAGTTTCTCAATTGTTAACAAAATGTAACTGATTTTAGTTGGCTCACTTTCCCAAACCATTCATTCAGTGCTCAAAACAAAGACACATTTCTCAAAAAGTTTAACGATAACTAAGTTAAACATTAAGTAGCAAAGCTGATGACACACCAATCAGAATCTCTGCATCCAACAACGGAGAGAAGAGAGAAATTAACAAATATTTTACATCGGTACTATGCTTACAAATACAATATAATTACATAATACAGTACCAATACATTAGATAATGGACATTTCACTATTCTATATGTACAGTAAACTGTAGCACGTTCTATACCTTCAAAAGTGTGACTGTCAAATTTTATTTATAACCATTTTTTTATGTGTAGCCTACTGCATTTTTGCAGAACTGAGAAATGACTACCTAGAGATATAGTCTTGTGTCAGGAGTAAAAAAATATGTATTTTTTTTAATTAATGTAAGCATTTAAGAATATCAGCAATAACTAGATTGAAACTTTTGAAAGACAAATCTATGCTGGCTTGTCTTAAAGTCTTATTTAAAAACAAATATTTTGATCAGTTACATGTTCTGGATGTTTGCTAAAGTGTTGCTAGTTGGTTGCTAGGATATTCTGGGAGGTTGCTAGTCTCTTGCTATGAAGTTGCTGGGGTGTTGCTAGATTATATGGTCGATAGTGTGTTATGATTTCAGACATTCCCACCTCTCTTAATAACAGAAAATCAAACATTGTTTCCAAAACTGATCCACTTTCAGTGTTTTGATATTATAATATTTCTTTCTAATGTAAGGAAATAAACATTAAATCATCGACACTGACATCTTAAACTTGCACTAAAACGTGTTTTATACCATCTAAGTAGTAATTTAATAGACTTGTGTGTCTTCTTTAGTGATACAAGCTTAGAAACATTTACTGTATAACCTGTTGAAGTTTTTTTGACATGGTGCCAAGATGGACACTGAAATGTTATTTATTTTTCATTTTAAACAGTATAGATTAGTACTTAACAGCAATACAGTATTTGTGAACACAACTGTGTGTGTCAGACTATAAATCCCCAAAAACTATGCATGGGGGCTTGCTTTGGTGTTGCCACCCCTCATAGACCCCATGCCACCCCTTTGCCACCCTACAAATTATTTTCTAGATCCGCCCCGTCTGCCACACATCTGGGAATGAAAAATGTGAGTCACAATAAGGCCAATCATACAGTGTTTGCACCAATACATTACATGTAATTAAAATTCTAAAAAAAATTAAGAAAAAAAGTATACAACTAGGCTGATATTGTTTGATCTATGATATTTTGAATCAAAAAGAAGTCTATGACAGGTCAACAAGGAATAATTTTACTTAATCTTGTACAGAGACTTGTATTTGATTCAGACCTACCTCTATTTCCAACTCTGTGAACTCCCTTGTAGAGTCTCGATGAGGTTCATGATGTGGGCCATGCAGTTTATGTTGAGTTTGGGAATAATGACTGAAGTGCAGCAACAAAAGCCTTCTTCATGTAGGCAGTGTTATCAGTGTCAAACACAATAATTAGTCTTAATTAGCAATGCTTTAGATACTTCACAACAGCCAGGTGAAAGTATCTTGCCAAAAATGCACCAGCATGCATAAGTAATCAAGCACTAAATTCGTCTCTGTTAAATTAAATAATACAAGCTTGCTGCTATTGGACCCACTTTTCCTTCCCTGCATTGCTGTAACAGATGTTTATGAAAAATTTCATTACTGAAACATTCATTTAAAATCTAAAGAAAGACCATTTACTTGTTTTCATTATAGTTTTGTTTTGTTCTTTAAACAGGTTATGTGGATGCAATCTCAACGCTCAGTCTTGTGGGAGTTTATCATCAGTTTTACAATCCTCAAACATTCAGGGTTTATGTTACATGACCAAAAAAAAGAATAATAAAAAAAAATTGTTTCACTCCACAGGGAACCATGATTGAAACCTTCCTTTAGTAACTTCAAATTAAACACTTAAATCATGGAGAAACACCCCACTATGATTGCTTTACTGTTTGTTCTCTATGTATATGTAGCCTAGATTGCAATATATGGTTTCTTTCAGAGTACTGGTAATTTGGATTTGGTAATGTGAATATTTGACTGAATCTGAATTATGAATCACTGTGAATCAATGAATGATTCTGATCCACATTAAACCTTTTATACAACCGTGATCTGTAGGTTGAGACAATATGTGCTCTGAGCAGCAGTAATTTAAAACCAGGGCTTTTGTTTTGTTGTACCCACATTTTACCCAGTTTATTATTCTAAATTGTACCACAATTTAAGGAAACTAATTGGTCCATAAAATATTGGGTAAATTGTCCAGGTTTGGTGTTGTCAGGATGACGCTCTGTTTCTTTTCTGAGACTCTTATTTTGATGTTCTTTTCATCCTGTTGTATCTGAGTTCTAATTTCCTGTGTTTATTTTCTGTGTCTTTTATACTGTTGGTTCCTAAGTACGTTTTCATTTGTTTTAATAATTGCTGATTAGTTTGTCTCCTATGTCTAGTCTAGTTCTTCATTATCTTGTATATTTATACTCCTTGGTTTCTTCACATCATGGTGCATGTTTGTTAGCTGTTTTGTTGTGATTATATTTTTCTTCATCTTTGGACCCTTTTGGACATTTTCTTTGTTAAAGGGGTCATCAGATGCCCATTTTCCACAAGTTGACATGATTCTTTAGGGTCTTAATGAAAACTCTGTAACATGCTTTGGTTAAAATTGTTCAATCGTAGTGTAAAAAACACCCCTTTTACCTTGTCAAAATCAGCTCTGCAGAAATCATCCTCTTCTGGTTTAAATGCATCAATGTTGCTTTAAATGTTAATGAGCTCTGCTGGCCCCGCCCCTCTCTTGGAGTAATGAGTCTGTTTACTATAGCTGCATTTAGCCGCGTTTAACCACAAAACTCGCTAACTAGCATGTTTTTAGGAAAGGCGATTGCAAAGATTCATTAAAAAAAACCCTTATACTCATGTCTGCTGTAAGTTAAGCTGGATCGCAAATGATTTGCGTGAACATAGACCAGTGGTCACCAGACCTAGTCCTGGAGGGCTGGTGTCCCTGCAGAGTTTAGCTCCAATCCTAATCAAACACACCTGAACCAGCTAATCAAAGTCTTACTAGGTATACTTGAAACTTCCAGGCAGGTGTGTTAAGGAAAGTTGGAGGTGAACTTTGCAGGACACCGGCCCCCCAGGAACAAGTTTTGTGACCCCTGACATAGACGGTTATATGTATATACATTGCTGTAACAGGTGTTTTATGAAGAACTGAATTACTGAAACATACATTTAAAATCTAAAGGAAGGCCTTTTGCTCGTTTTCAATATAGCTGTTTGTTTTGTTCTTTACACAGGCTATGTGGATGTAATCTCACTGCTCAGTCCTGTGGAAGTCTGTCTTCAGCTCTACAATCCTCCAGCTCAAACACCCTGAGGGAGCTGGACCTGAGTAACAATGACCTGCAGGATTCTGGAGTGAAGCTTCTTTCTGATGGATTGAAGAGTCCAAACTGTCAGCTGGAAATACTGAGGTAAATGATTTCAATAAAATAAATATAAACTAAAGTGTTTATCAAATTGTAAAGCTTCACTGTAATTATATAGTGCGGCACTATGTTTATGTTCATGCAAAAAGCTCATGGTCCATTGTTTTCAATGTCTTCCTGGATTTGAAAATACAACATGTATCAAACATCTGCCCTTTTATTTGATTGGCCATCCTAATCACCAGTTGACTTGACATGTACTGTTAGACAGCTGTTTAAATGTTTTTGTCATCCAAACAAATAGCTAATATGTGTGTAATGGAGTGCAGCAGAGCAGCATGAAGAATATCTAATATTAACCTCTTAGCATTCCTATAAAATGTAACTTCACATCGGGCGATACAGTGGAACACCAACATGTTAACATCAAATCAGGGCTGTACACTTAATTTTCTTTTTAGTAGCACTTGTAATATTCAGGAGAACCTTCTGATCAGTATTGCGAGATGACTCCTTCACTCAAAGTCATTTACAGGAGCTTTTCTTTATATCTTTGTAATGCCATTTTTTCTAACTTCATTAAAAGGATTGTTTTATGTAAAATTCAAAGTGTTATAAGCTTTATCAAAATTTCAAATTAATTTCTAATTAGAATAAGTTACCAATCAAATGAAATCTGTATTAACAAAATTAATTTGCACAGAGGTGGCAAAGAAGAACATAGAAGTGGCATGTAGGTGTGTTTACAGACATTTAATGAGGCTCAGAGGTGACATTATGTGGCTCAGAGGTGACAAATTCTAGTTTCTATAAATATTAAATGATGGTACTTTAAAAATGAAATTAAAACTGCCTGCAGGTGGCATCAAGTCACTGATTTTATCATTGAATCATTCATTCAGTTGATTCCTTTAAAAAGCTGATTCATTCAGGAAAGGATGAATGTCTTAATGAATGGGTAACTGAATCATTGACTCACTAGATTTGTTTAGAACGCACGTTCATTTATAAACAAAACAACAGTGTTTGCTTGGAGATGTGTGGCGGCTTAGCTGTGACTTTGTTTGAAACTATTTCCATTAATGAAATAGAGCAAAATCAGGCAATAGTGTTAAGGCCACACTGTTAGACATTTCAAAGGGTTTTTACAGTAACTTACTGGAAACACGGTTGTCAGTAAGTTACTGTAATTAGGATTTACAGTAGCAAACTGTAAAATACTAACAGTCAAATACTATTAAAAAAAGTCAAATTCATCAGTATACTACTGTAATTCATTCATTTTAGTATAGATTTCAGTAGATTTTCTATTTTTTATATTGAATTCATTTAAATTTATTTTATTTTTACTCTAAATAGGTACTACTGGCATTCAATTAAAACAGAAACATAATGGAGAAAAAGACATGCAGCCAAAGAATACACAGCCATCTGCCAAACCTACAACCTGTTGGCTACTGGCCAACATTATACTAACACCTGAACAAAATTTCACAATAGTTAACCTAATGTTAATATAAGATAAGCGTTAAAAATTATTTTAATTAATATTTTAATTAAAACTTAATTTAATAAGCTGACAAAAGCAGTTTAAAACGACAGCACAGTTTACTATAGTAAAGTTTGTAACCGCTATGTTGACGGGTAAATATTACTAGGTTAAACTGGTGTGCAAAAATCTGACAAACACTGACAAACGTATATATATTTTTTTACCTTACTTGCTTGTCTTAATCTTTCTTAAATTGCATCGACACACAGCGTAGATGTTCTCTGGAGCTCTTTCACGGGTTCATGCCCGGGCGAGTGGCGTGGCGCAGTGCAACTCTACAAAAGACAATGTAGAACCCATTAAATATACGATCTACAGTGGATGCTTATAGCAAAGTAATGCCCCGTATATTTCTGACTTACAGATGTATTTCAAGCGCTCGCGCTGTGTCTGACATGAAGGACAAACGGATTTTCCAGTCATTACAAGCGATGCAACACATCCAGTGTAGTCCGTCCCAAGCTGTTGTGGCGGTGTAGACACAGTGTAAGCCAAATCATGCCAATCCAAATATAATAAATAAGGAAAATGAAACGACCTCAATAGAACGCCGCCAATGAGGCTGTTACAGCAAATACAGTAGTATACAGCAATTTTAAAAAATACAGTAAGTCTCTGTATGTGCAGTCTGATGTCACAGATAATTCCCATAATGCAACAGTTATTAGTTATTTACTGCAAATTTGCAGTATTAATATGTCTGCAGTATTATACTGGGTGATGTACAGTTAATAACTGTAGAAACTGCAGAGATGTCTAACAGTGCAGACAAAGTCACTTAATATTAACTTCTTGTTTATTGAACTTTGTATTAAATCAATATCAGATTTGCAAAACACAAACATACTGTTGGAGTCAGTCGCACTGGTGCTCCTAAATATTTTTACATGGTACACAGTAGTTGCTTACTACTAACTACATGCAGTAGTTTTTGCAGTAGTTTTTAGTCACAAATGTGACTGAAACGGTTGCACTGTATAGCTCTGCAAATCAGTATACAGAAATTACAAATTTACCTTAAACTCTAGTGTTACGGCGCCAACCTCACCATCATTTAGCTGAGAGTGCTCTGTGTTTCTCTTACATATGAGCAAGAGTGTCTTACATACCACATAGACCTGACATGCTACATGTAAATAATATGCATTTCTTCAGTAGAACACAAATGAAGATTTTTAACTCAAACCGTTGCAATCTGTCAGCCATATAATGACAGTCAATGGCTACCAAATCTTTGAGAGTAAAAAAAAACATACACAAACAAAACTAAATTAAACCCTGCGACTCGTGATGATACACTGATGTCCTAAGACATAAAACGATCAGTTTCTGTGAGAAACTGAACAGTATTCATATCATTTTTTACCTCTGATTCACCGCTGTTTTTTAACGTGATTAATACAAATTAAAAAGAAAGTTATATTAAACTGTTTTTAAGTGATGTTTTTCCAGTAACACTGGTGACACAACTCTATTGGACAGCATTTCCATCATATGATTTATAATGTGTACATGACATTTCATATTTTTTTTCCATATACATTTGTTTATAACACAACCATATATGAATAATTTATGACTAAAATGTGTGGTAGATAGGGATGTAACGATTACCGGTTTGATGATAAATCATGATAAAATTCCCCACGGTTAGTATTACCGTTTCATATTTTAATTATCATTAAAACCGTATTCGATTACCACGATTTGAACAACTGATGATAAATAAATACTGTCCAGCATAAAGCACAGTTAAGTAAGAGTCTCATCTGCGCACGACACGCAGAGTAGTTTCGTTTTGTGTGAACAGACGACGGAAAAGCTGAGATGTTTTAAAAGGGTGCTAATGGCATAGACGCCGATCCGCACGGAAATGATCGAGCACGCACGGAAAAACACGAGATAGTCTCCGTTCATTTTAAACAATAAGAAATGGATTGCAGCTTTTACGACTCAATTCTCATTTTCATCATTCATTTGAAGCAGTTTTTGCCGTTATTTTATTAGCAAATGCAAAGACTGCATTACTGTAATATGAGAGGGTGTCAGGACGAATCTCTCGGATTGCAGCAGGTTTGCTCTCCCAAATATATAGTGATAATGGCTCTTCACACCCTCAGATATTACATATGCGCCCTCAAACTTTGTCCTGTGTACTCGCGAATAAGTGCCTATTGTAAACAGGTGTTTATTAAATCATTTTATTTTAGCGCAACCCTCATAGACAGAATGTTTGTATTTGGTAAGTAATGTTTTTGCAGTCTGTGCGTTTCACTTCGTAATTGGGGGTTGCCCACAGGCAGAAACATAAATCGTGAATTATGCAAATAAAATGAATATATTAATTAATGAATTATATGAATGTACCTCTAAAGGTTCTGATTGTCTTCAGAAAAGATTCGATGGCGTTTTGTTTTCATTTTCACTCCATGTAACATCTAAAGTAGTGTTCTTGACGCAGTGCTGCTTTATCCACAAAGTTCACGGAAACAGCTGTAATTCAGCTGTTCCATAAGCGCCATCTAGTGACATACAGTGGATTTACAGGGACTTACATTTACATTCAGCTTGTGTGCAGTTTTTGTCTGGCCAAAAAACAGACTGAATTGTCATGCCCCTTCTGTAGCCTATATATTCTGACCAGTTGATGAAAAACAAGCTTATGTGGATTCCACACATTTAAACAATTCAGATAAGTTATCTAGATTTATGGATCAGATAAAAAAAACATATAATCATTTATTAATCAGTTATTATTTTGACTTAACTCTTTTCTTTATTTAAAGGCTGAAATGTGAGGTTTGCCTTTTATGAAACATTTTCAAAGCTTTATCTGATCATTTACTTTAGATATTTGAACATGCCATATAAGTTGTCTGTCATGCTGTCATTTAAAATCCTGACATCATTGGTACTGTTATTGTTTTACTGATTAGGTAAACAAAAAGTTATTTTATTTGTTGTTTGTTGATTTTTAAATATAAAACTTGGTGAAGTAATTTATGTATTAGTACTTTTTGAACACTTCCAGCACATTTTAACAATACCGTGATAATACTGATAACCGTGATCATTTTGGTCACTATAATCGTGATAGGAAATTTTCATACCGTTACATCCCTAGTGGTAGAGATTTGTCTGATTGTCACATGGACTATTGCTGTGTTTCAGATTGTCTGGCTGTATGGTGACAGAGAAAGGCTGTCGTTATGTGTTTTCAGCTCTGAGTTCAAACCCCTCACACCTGAGAGAGCTGGATCTGAGCTACAATCACCCAGGGGATTCAGGAGTCAAAATACTCACTGAAAAACTGTTGGATTCAACCTGCTCACTGGACAAACTCAAGTATGTCTACCAGGAAGATTTTAGACTTTTCTATTTCAACTCCTCAGTGACTATGTACTATATATATATATATATATATATATATATACTGTACACATATACTCATATTTGCATATATTACGTACACACACACACACACACACACACACATTTATATACTGTGTGGAAGTCTTAGGCTACTAGTATTTTCACCAGCTAAAGAAATGGTTTAATGTGTTATGTGTGTCTTTTGCTGTAGTGTGTCAGTATAAAATATCAGTTTACATTTCCAAACATTCATTTTGCCATTAATTGTAATAATCCATTGAAATTTTTGCTTGTACAAGGAGTCTGACAGCAGCCAGTCTCCACACAGAGATCTGATCTCACCATCATCTGGAATGACATGAAGAAACAAAAAACTGAGACAATCCAGATGAACTGTGTTAACGTCTCCAAGGTGCTTCAAGAAACCTACCTGAAAAACTAAGTGTACATTTCTGTTTCTTCATATCATTCCAGACTGACTGAATGATAATCAGATCTCTGTGTGGAGCACTGGCTGTTATCAGACTCCTTGTGTAAACAAAAATCTCAATGGATTACTTACAATTATTGGAGATAGAAGACAGAAAAAAGATGGAAATAACTGTATATATAATAATATATAGATATACATATATATAAATATTTATATATTATATATACACCCCACTCACGACTAGGCCTGTCGTGATTATTAAATAACCGTCTGATCGCAGTTATTTCATCTAACTGTGGTCAATTCAGACAACCGCGATTATTGTGCACAGAGGCATTGTGTTTTGTTCATGTTTGTTCATCCTGCTTCACAGAGTGCGTGCTGTCTGTGTTGCCATTATCACTCATTACAAGAGCTTTTTGGGCTTGTTGTTTAAGCTTGGATGGACAAGCGATCGGGTTTATGGAGCTATCAAACTAAGCAGACACGAGTCACTATATGTTGGTATTATTTTTAGCATAAAGCATTTGGATTTACTTCATTTTTTATGGTTTCTACTAAGATCTGGCAACACGAGCGAGTCAAGGCTCTTGTTGCTCAGGTACTGCTTTCCCTGTGATTCACCCATGAATTCACCCATAAAAGTTGAACTGACAACCGAATTTAGCTGCAGTATGTATGTGGCCAGAACGGTCGCAGAGAGGACAGAATAGATTCAATGACGAGAAATACCATACAGGCACAGCAAATTCATTGTTCATGATTCTCGCAATATAAGAAGAAAAATCTAAATATTGGTGTGGGGGTTCATATGAATGTGTTTCTGAGGGTAACTCTGTTTTGCAGAAACGTTTTATCTTTAAATTGAGACTTTTCAGATGCACTCTCCAACTTCACCAGGGCACTAATCAAAAAAGCATGGAAATGGTACAGGTGGTGAGAAACTTCAGTAGAACAACAGTGAACTGCAGTCAGATGAGATGTTGTCAGGTCATGTCAGTAAAAATGAATTTTCCTGTTCTGTCAGCTGTTATACTGTGCTGGTAGTGTGTACTCTTCAATTGCATGCACAAATGTGGCGGCGGTGTCATTTCATATCAAAGCACGAAACTACGAGCATGCAGTGGTAGTTAAATCATCAGTTAAGTCATGTTCAGCAGCAGATCTTTAAGAAATAGCAGCCAAAATAAGCTAATAACCCAGCTGCTGTGATGTCTATAAATCAAAGGAAAAATACAAAAAATAAAATCAATTACTTTTACAGCTCTAAGGGTTAATCTATATTTAATTATAGAATTTAGTTTTTTAATAACTTTATTCAATTTCTGTATATTTCCTACTTGCTGAAGGGCCAAATATGACATTTATTATAATGAGTTTAGGTGAAGATTGTTTTAAGTTCATTTAAATTAGAAGTTATTTTTTAAAGTCTATTAATATGTTAAAATTGAAAAATTGAGGAATATTTGACTGAATAATTAAATTATTAGAAAAATAATGCACACCTGCTTCATGGCTGCATCACCCGGAGTTATATTAATCATTCATCTCATACTACAGTTACCACACCTCAAGACATAGATCAGGTGATATATTTCAAGGCTTTCGTACATTTTTTGTACTTAAAACACTGCTGTGAGTAGGATTAACTTCTTAATGCATCTCATTCAGTGCCTCTGTTGTTAATTCAGAAACCTCATTTTAGAATAACAGATGCTTGAGCTGTTGATAGAAATGAGCAGACTTATGAAAGTTACTAGAGAGAGAAAATGAATTGCTGTACAGCTCAGTCACCTCGCTTATAAAATATATCATGCAGCTTTTAAGTTGCAAAACTATACTGATAAAGTGTATGTTTCTATGTACATCTGTAAAGGAGAGAGAGTGTGAGAAACAGAGTGTGTGCTTTCCATACATAATGTTGAATGGCTGTAGTTAATGGTTAAATATTAGGAAAAAACAATTTTCTAGGGACATCAGTAGTATTGGTATCATTGATACAGACCTTTTCTTAAAGTTCAAGTTCACGTTTATTTATAAAGCACATTTTAAAACAACAAGCGTTGTACCAAAGTGCTGTACAATATATAAAACATAAATAACAATATAAAAATTTTTGTATTCTGTCTGTTTTCTTTTTATTAATTATACAATTCACAAAAAGCAAAGTAAAAATGCCTCTAATATTGGCCTGCTCTATTCCTCTGCTATTCTATTTCTTTTAATTTTTTTAATATATATAATTAAAAAAACCTTGCTATATGTACTGTATCAAGCACTGAGACTTGTCGTAGCACTCACATATCATTGCTCTTTTGTTGATTTTGATTGCTTCCATTGTCATCATTTGTAAGTCGTTTTGGATAAAAGCGTCTGCTAAATGACAAATGTAAATGTAATGTAAGGAATTTAAATAATGCCTGTATAAAATGTGAAAGAATGGTCAGTGCTATATAATGCATTGTGACAGACTTTGCCATTCATTTTCTGTACAAATCTTGACTAAAATCTTGTGAAACTTGACACAGACAGAGTCTTGGGCATTCTGAAGAAGTATGAATAGAAATCTTGCTGTAAAAACTCTGAAGGAATTTGAATAATGCCTGTTTAAATGTGAAAGAATGGTCAGTGCTATGTGACAGACTTTGCTTTTCATTTTCTCTAAAATTCTAGGATAAAATCTCGTGAAAGTTGACATAGACAGAGTCAGGCCCAGATAGCAAAAATCGAAAGTTCTGAGCCAGATCTGCACAACGGACTCGGGGTGGTCTCCTTTGGCACAACGGGTCAATACCGGCTCAGATCTGTTTTTCTGCATCTGGACCAGAACTGGGCCAGCTCCGAACCAGATGTGGACTTCTATATGGTGATTTGGCTCAAATGAGGGCTGGATCTGGGACGGTTCCATACCGGTTCAGCTCCAGTACCAAGCCAGATCTGGTCCAGTAACATGCCAGATCTGGGCCAGTTAATTTTATATACATATTATATTAATATATGTTTGCATATATTTACACACACACACACACTCACCCAAGTAGTATACATATCTACAATGTCAAGCATTTTCTCTTCTGCGATTAAATATGTTATTCTCTTACGCTACTAATATTTTTCCTTCAAATAAAAAAAAAATGCACTTATTTATACATATAAATAGCTACTGTACTGAAAATAATATCACCTCTTAATCTAATTAACACAGCAGTCACTACTTCACTGTAAACATGCGGTAAAAATAAAATGGACATAACTTTCTACCTACTGTGCTTACATAATATTCACCAAGCTTGAAACAGTGCTACACAGTGAGAAGAATCTGAATAATTACCACATGGAAACTGTAATACAACAAACTTTCAACAAAACAATATGAACCGGGAGCCAATTTTTACTAACTAGTGTGACACAGACATTATTAACCAATATTTTCTCCATGTTTTTGGGGATTTGTTACATGTTTAGTAACAAGGAAGGTAGGGGAGTGATAGAATGGGGAATAAAATCCAATAAATATCTTGGGTCAGATGGGTTAATACACTAAGAGTTCTTGATCTATTGTTTAAACACAGTTTCAAAGAAAATTAAATTGTCAGTATACTTCATACTAATGATAAAAAAATCCATTCATTTTTACAACACAGTTTCAAAAAAAAGTTTGGTTGTTGTCTAAAATGTAAAGAAGATCAAGAAGAAAGGTGTTAGTTTTGATGAGTTCCACAGTGTTAAGAGGTAAATTATTGCCAAACTATACATTAACTTACATAGGTTAAAGGAGAAGTCCACTTCCAGAACAACAATTTACAAATAATTTTCTCACCCCCTTGTCATCCAAGATGTTCATGTCTTTCTGTCTTCAGTCGTAAAGAAATTATGGTTTTTGAGGAAAACATGTCAGGATTTTTCTTCATATAATGGACTTCAATTGTGCCCCTCATTTTGAACTTCCAAAATGTAGTTTAAATGCAGCTTCAAAGGGCTCTAAATGATCCCAGCCGAGGAAGAAGGGTCTTATCTAGCTAAACGATCAGTCATTTTTTTTGAAAAACAAAAATGTATATACTTTTTAAGCACAAAAGTTCGGGAAGCAAAATCAGGGGCACAATTGAAGTCCATTATATGAAGTTTGTTGAGAGTGTGCCACCCAGAACTCCCAAAAGATGCTTGAACCATCCTTAAAACTCTGCTTTCTTAAATGTGTGTTTGTGTGTGTGTGTGTGTGTGTGTGTGTGTGAGAGAGAGAGAGAGAGAGAGAGAGAGAATGTGTATTTTTCTTACAGGTTATCTTAAGGGTTTCATTTTTTTATATTTAAACAAGAAACTTAAAATGTGGCATGCAGTTGCTTCAAACAATGGTATAAAGCTATTTAAAACATCATGCAATGTTAATTGTAATATATTATAATTATAATCATAATTAATAATCTCAATTACAAATTCAAGGGAATAATCAACAATTATGATTTTTGTCATAATCACAGCCCTACAAGGTCTCATATCGAAGTTAGAAATTCAAGTATTGTGATAGGGTGCCACAAATTAGTTACAATTTCCAATGGGTGCCGCGTCTAAAAAAAAAAGGTTGGGAAACTCTGGTCTAATACAATGTCTTTGGGCCAAAATCAACTGCATAAACATCTGATCCAAAAACGAAAACATCAACAAAAACACTGATCATTTTTACCCCTCCATGTTTACAAAAACAACACTGGGAGGCGCAGCCATTAAGAGGTATTTTCCAGTTAATGATTTTGCAGAATACCCATATTTTGGAATTGATTTATGAATGGTGCCTTACCGGTAAAAAGACAGAACATTGTTTCCTGTATGTAGACGGACATGTTAGCGTACACTTAACCAGAGGTGAAAACCTAAAAACAAACAAACAAAAAAGGATGCCATTAAACAGATATTAAAAAGATACTGTATATGCTGTTTGTACATTCATTTGAAGATTGAATACAAAATTGTTATATAAATATAAAATATAAAAGTATATTTAAAAACTTTAATTTTGGGTTGGATTAATTGCAATACATTTCAGAAAAAAAGTGTGACTTATTTTTTTAATCAATTGACACCACTAATCAAAAAGTGTATAAAGTGCCTATATATATATATAGGCACTTTATACACTTTTTGATCAGTAGTTTTTTCAAAAGTTTTTTATTTTGAGTTCCTCATCAAGGCTGCATTTATTTGATGTAACGCCACGCCAGCAGAGGGAGCCCTCACCCATTGACTGCCTGTTTCTGCTCCCTCTGCTGCTTCTCTGGTAACTTCCTGTTTGGCAGCCATAAAAGGCAGGCCATGCCAAACAGGTGTCGTGAAGTATTGTTTTGCTGTGTGGGCTCTACTAAGTGTTTTCTCTTATTTCATTGCCTTATTTTTGCCACGGTTTTGTTTCTTGTCATTGTTTTGCCTTGTTTCTTTGTTACTTTTGGACTGCTCTCTTGGTATTTTGACCTTCTGCCTGTTTTCTGGATTTCACTACTGTTTTTGCCCTGGATATTACTGTTTGTTTGGTTATCGACCCTGCCTGTTTGACTACGCTGTATTCATTAAAGCTCGCATCTGGATCTATTACGCTTCCTACGAGTCATCGTTACATTTGATCAAAAATAAAGATAAAACAGTAATATAATGAAATATAATTGCAATATAAAATAAGTTTCTATTTTAAAATACTTTAAAAATAAAATTATTCCTCTGATGCAAAGTTGTTGTTTTTTTTTATCAGCCTTTATTACTTTAGTCTTCATTGTCTTCACAGTTGTTTTAAATTGTAATAATATTTCACAACAATTTATTTAATTATATTTATTTATTTATTTATTACAACAGCATAGCAAGACCCTAGAAACTAGGACTGTGTTCAATACATATGACAATGTACTACTTGATGATAAGGGTATTGATGCAGCTGTTTCTGTATCAGCAGTGAACTGCACTTAAGTCGAGTATATTATAGGCTACTACAAAGTTGAATCTGGTCACAGAGAAACACAACTGAGGTTGTCTGATATAAAGAGACGTAATCACTGAAACAGAGCTTCATATTTGTAATATTGAAATATCTGCTAAATGTGTTACTTATTTTTGTCAACCTGGCAACCATGTGATCGTTCTCTCTCTCCACTTTAGATAAAAGCACTGCTTTCTGAAAACACCATAAACTCACAGTTTAGTAATCAACACTTCATAATCTATTCTCAGAAAAGTGTCATTCATCAAGTGTTCATTTATGATGGAGAGACTGTGTCTGTATGAATTACTTCCATTTTGCTGTTTATCATTTATCAGTGCAGCTGTGACTTTAATTGATTCAAATAACGGTGTTATAAACTCCTTGCAGAGAAGGATAGTGCAGCTCTTCAGCAGTTAAAATATTTTATTGGTACTGTTTGCAGGTCAGCGCTGAAGTTTCAGTGTGTGTGTGAACTGCAGTGAGGACAGTGCATTAGTTTACAACACTTCTCATTTTTATTTTTTTTTATTTTTTTAAGGTAGAGATTGTGCTATTATTTGTGCAGTGATCACCTACCAGCAATGTGAAGATGATTTTATGAATATATGAGCTCAACTGTCTGTAGTTATTAATGATCTACAGTTTTCAGTGTGTAATAAACAGCTGTTTCACTCAATTCTGCTGAACCACACCATGTACCCTAGCAACCACATAGCAACAGCCTAGCAACTACCCAGAACGTATTATCAACCACACAGCAAGTAACTTAGCAACCATATAGCAACAGCCTAGCAAGCACCTTAGCAACTACATAGAAACGTTCTAGAAACCACACAGAACATTCTAGACACTACACAGTAACACCCCAGAAACCACATTGAGTGTCTTAGCAACTGCATAGCAACCACCCAAGTACCTTGGCAACTACATGGCAACTCCCTAGCAACCACCCTGAGTACATTGGCAACTGCATAGCAACACTTTTGTTGACTGTCTGAATGTGTGTGTGTGTGTGTGTGTGTGTGTGTGTGTGTGTTTTCTAGTGTGGATCATGGAGGAGAATCCAGGATTACAGCAGGACTGAAGAAATGTACGTCTACACACACACACACACACACACACAGCTGTAGTGATTGTTGTTGTGTTATAAATGTGTCTGTTCTTGTGTTCAGATGCCTGTTTTCTCACACTGGATCCAAACACAGCACACAGACAACTCAGTCTGTCTAAGGAGAACAGAAAGGTGACATGTGTGGGAAAGAATCAGTCGTATCCTGATCATCCAGACAGATTTGATGATGTGTGTCAGGTGTTGTGTAGAGAGAGTGTGTGTGGACGCTGTTACTGGGAGATTGAGTGGAGTGGAGATGTGTCTATATCAGTATCATATAAGAGCATCAGCAGGAAGGGACGGGGTGAGTTTTGGTTTGGATCAAATGATCAGTCCTGGAGTTTGTTCTGCACTCCCTACAGTTACTCATTCATACACAATAACATACGGACTGATCTCCCTGTGAAGCCCATCAGCAGTAGAGTAGGAGTGTATGTGGATGTGAGTGCAGGAACTCTGTCCTTCTACAGCGTCTCCAGAAACACAATGAGTCTCATCCACACAGAACAGACCACATTCACTCAGCCGCTCTATCCTGGGTTTTATGTTTTTTCTAAATCATCAGTAAAACTGTGTTGATGAATCAGAATAGACTGATGAGAGACTGTACCCATAATGCTTTGAGCTGATGATGAATCAGTAAGAGTGAGATGTTATTTAGTCTCTTCAAGACATTAATACTGCAGCTCAACTTCTGTCACTCAAATAACAGAATAAATGTGTCACAAATCACCATATAGACAGAAACATCAGTGTGTGTGTATTTGTGATTTATTTTATTGTCGTGTCTCATCAATCATTCATTTTATTACAAAGTGTCAAAATGTCACAATCATGATTGATGAAGAACATGTAATTAATTGCTCTATTGTTTGTACAGAAAAAATAAAACAATGAAAAATCAGCTTGAGATTTTAATTGATGTTTGTATCATGAATATAATCGATTCCTCACAAGACTGAAATGAGTTTCTGACATTATAAAATATGACATTAATCACAGCATTTAATAAAATATATTATTGTAACGACAGTAAAGCTGTAATAAATTATTATAAGAGTCTTTTAATAAGTGAAAGAAACTGTTTTAATCACCGTATATTTACAGGCAAAAATATTTTTTTATTTACTGTTTTTAATTACTTTTTGTATATTGAATTGATATGAACGAGTATTATATTATAGATATAATGCAAACATTACTTCAGCTGACATATTTGTATCAACACTTTTTATGAATTTAAATTATTTTAGATTCAATTATTGCAATTATAACAAATCAATAAAAATGTTATGATTATAATAATACTCCTGTGCTCTTAAATAAATCGTATGTATGCATGTATGTAATCATGCATTTATTAATAATAATAATAATAAATATTAATTTTATATATGTAAAAAAAAACTATGAATATTACAGTAATCATATACATAAAAAGTCAGCATTTTAATAATAAAATAAAATTATTTTGTCTATTTTTATAAATATTATAATAAAAAAGTAATAAAATAATAATAAAAAAACAATAATCATGACAAAATTATCAATAATATTAATTATAATTCGATTATTCAAATTACAAAAACAAAACTTGAAATAAAGCTGTTGTAATTGCAATAATAATATTGTAATAATAAGTAAAAACTCAATATTCATTAATAATAAAAATAATAATAAAGAGAATTTAAATACAGATTTTTTTTTACTTAAAATTTTATGGGTTTGTTATCATTTAAATAGTATTTAGCAAAGCTCTTATTATTATTATTATTATTGTTGTTGTTGCTGTTGTTGATTTGTTGTAATTGTTATATTAAAGAAAAAACAATTTTACAATGCTATTTTACATATTATTATTATTACATTATTAAATACTCCCTTTTTATTTTACAGAACCGTTGGATTATTGCATTTGTATTTTTTTTCTCATTTGTTAAATTGATTAAAATAAAAAAAGTTTAGTTATTATTATTATTATTATTAATAATAATAATAATAATACATATTATTATTAAATACAAACATTTTATTTTACAGTGCAATATGTAACCGTAATTTAAGAGTTTTTATTTATTTGCATAATTAGTATATTTACAATAAAGTAGAAATAATATTTTATGTAGTATTACTATAAATTGCAATAATAACAATACTACTACTAATAATAATAATTGATGTTGATGTACATATTGCAATTACAAAATCATTTTATCTTTTAATAATAAAATATAATAATAATAATGATAATAATGCTAAATATATTTATTTGTATTTTTGCTTAATATTATAACAATTACAACGAATAATAATTATAATAATAATAGTTGATATTAATGTACATATTGCAATTCCAACACAATGTTATCTTTTGATAATAAAATAAAATTAACAACAACAATAATAAATAATAATAAATAAAAACCATACATCATATTTAATATTTTCTTATTATAGCATTTAATTGTATTTTCCCTTAATATGATAAGAAAATAAATAAATAAATAAATAATAATAATAGTAATAATAATTGATATTGATGTACAATTACAACATAATTTGTTATATTTTATTAATGAAATAAATTTATAATATTTAGTCTATTATTAATAAATACTGACTTATTAAAAAATATTCAATATTGCAAAAAGATTTTTTATTGATTTGTTACATTTTTGTAATTTAAATAAGAAAATCTAATAAATATATTTTTAACTGACATTTTTGTTATTATGATTATTTAAATTGTATGCTAATTATTAAATCTTATATTTGTTATCATTTAAATTAATAATAGCCAAAATAACTGTAAATAAAATGTCAGTATTATACTCAATAATAATAATAATAATAATAATAATAATAATAATAATATAATTTCATTGTTTTATTATAACAACAAAGAAATGTTATGATTGCAGTAATCCTATCACACTGTAAAATAAAAAGGAAGTATTTAATGATAACAAAAGTATTAATTATATATTTTAATTATTTAAATTATAACATTTACTATTACAATAATCTTGTTGCATTGTAAAATAAATTCAGTATTATTATTATTATTATTATTTACTGACGTTTTCTTTACAGTACAATATAATTCTTGCAGTAACTTTTTATTGTTTAAATATCATTTAAAAATAAAGTTAAATTACATTTTATTGTTATAATTAACAAAATATTATTTTTATTTTATTTTAACAAATCAATTACACAGTAAAAATAGATGGGTTATTTTTTTAACCCAATAGATGGGTTACACATATTGGGTCACTGTGTTGGGTTATTTTCTAAAACGTTGGGTTATTTTTTTTAAACATCGTTGGGTTGTTTTTAATAATAACCCAGCGTTGGGTTTAATTGGTTCCCGCGGCGACAGTTCAAATTTTAACGGTCGACAGTGTCTGACCACAGAAGAAGCTGCTGCTGCATCAGTGTGAGGTAAGTAATAGGGTTTAAATAACTCTTATAACATTATACTTATACGAAGAACGTGAAATGCACTTCAAAATTGAACTTTTGTTGTTGTATGTTTGTTTTTTTTTAACGAAGATGTAGTTTCCTTTAGTCAGTGTATTGTAACGTTACTGCAGAGAATGAGCTCCATTGTAAACGAATAACGTCACGTTAACTTAGCTGTCCCAGTTAGGTTGCTAGCAGTAATAAATTAAATAAACATTAGCAGAAAGTTGTAAAACATGTTTAGAGATGTATTACAGTAACCTAAAGTTAATAATGTATGGTGGAATGTATACAGGACTACTTATATTACTGAAATCACCGTCTACCATTACTACAGGTTTAGTATTATTTTACAGCTGATGAAGGGTTCTAGACATACTGTTTCTGACTACAGTTTGTTTGGTCGCATTAATGGTTATCACATTTAACTTTATATGGGAAATGGCTAATGTTAAATGAGACATTGTTGATTTAAACCGCGCCGCACGAACCTTTCAACTTCGGTCCAGTATGTAACCTTAGCTCAGCGGCAGCTCAGAGAGATGCGCTCAAATTCAGTTAATTCTCTGTTTAGAAAAGTCTACAAATAATCACATTTCCCAAAAGCAAGACGTGATGGGAGAAACGAAGCTTTTCAAAGTTTCGAATCAATTAAACGAATCGCTTAATTCGCAAAATGATTCACTGCTTCCAATCGTTCGTGACACAACGGCGACGCCTGCTGGTCAAAACAAGGCAAGCGTCAGTTGTTTGGAAAGCGAGCACTAATTGGAATAACACTAAATGTGTTTTTATGGTTTATTTATATTGAATATTGTTATGCATATATTAGATTCGCCTCTAATTACAGCCATTTCTATTATAAAGCTATGACAGATTTGCATGTTTTTTAAAATGTGTACTAAATGTGTTTATACTTATTTTTAGACATTGGGCTCTTCAGTGAAGGAAAAATTACAACAGTGGAATCTCATACATTAAACATCCACATGCCAATTAACTGAAATATTTCAAGGTAAGTAAACTATTTATATTAGTGATCCATATACATTACCAGTCAAAAGTTTTTGGACAGCAAGATTTTTAATGTTTTTAAAGAATTCCCTTCTGTCTAAGCCTGCATTTATTTCATCCAAAATACAGCATTTAAAATAACCGCTTTCTATTTGAATATATTTAAAATGTAATTGTCCAGTCTTTTCAAAGCTTTTAAAATAGAAAGCAGTTATTTAAAATAGTAAAAATATTTCACAATATTACTGCTTTTACTGTATTTTGGATCAAATAAATACAGGCTTAGTGAGTAGAAAAGAATTCTTTAAATAACTTTAAAAATCTTACTGTTCAAAAACTTCTGATTAGTAGTGTAGGTTTTCCAACAATTATGAAAAAATGTTTCTAGTTTATCTGTAAAATGTTTCTTCTTCTGCTTCATCTTATCACAGAGGAAGGAGTCAATGAAGGAAGTTTTATGCGACCGGATGACACCAGCATTGCTGCACTAACTCCAAGAGAAGAAGTTTTTAGCATTTTCAACGGTGAAACAGTGGAACAGAAGACCTTACTACAAGCAGTGGATCTGTGTTTCAGACATTTCTACATTTATGACATCTACTACCCAAAGCTCCTCTGCACCCATTTGCAGCACACAGTCTTTAATATTCCAGGAGTTCTTTCAACACATTACCTCTTCCTTAGAAACTTTGTATTTATTGATCCGTAAAAACTTTTTATGTTGCTGATTATCAGCAAGTCCAGCAGCCAGCAGATTTACTTTGTTTTATTATTATTATTATTATTATTATTATTATTATTATTACTTGTGTTTATGATTTTTTATTTTTGTTTTATTGATAAAAGTTTGTATGTTATGTTTGTTTTATTTGTGCACATTTGTGTATGTGTTGATATAAATAAATATGAATTGATACACATTTATGACCCTGGACAACAAAACCGGTCATAAGTATCATGGGTACATTTGTAGAAATAGCCAAAATTGCATTGTATGGGTCAAAATTATCAAATTTTCTTTCATGCCAAAAATCATTAGAATATTAAGTAAAGATCATGTTCCATGGAGATATTTTGTAAATCTCCTACCATAAGTATATTGAAACTGAATTTATTATTAGTAATATGTGTTGCTAATAACTTCACTTGGACAACTTTAAAGGCAATTTTCTCAATATTTAGATTTTTTTGCACACTCAGATTCCAGATTTTCAAATAGTTGTTCTATCCTATCAAACCACATATTAATAGAAAGCTTATTTATTGAGCTTTCAGATGATGTTTATATTTAACCCTTGTGCGGTCTTCGGGGTCATTTTGACCCGCAAATGACTTTCGCTTAATTTTTAAAAAATGTTCTCTTTGTCGAAATGACATGAGACTTGGTACAGCTGTCAGCACTATCTAGATCTACAAATAAAAAAAAAATTGGAGTGATATCTTGATTTTATATTAGTGTAAAAAAAAAAGTCACATTCAAGATCTTTGGGGTCTCTAGCGACCCCATGCAACAAAATTTAATTTTCTAACAAAGTAATAGTTTTTTTTTTAAACAAATATTATTTTCTTATTTATTAATGTTTTTACTATATTTGTTCCATTTTTGGAGGATTTATTATATTTTTTAAAATTTATATAAATTAATAAATACATATTTTTTTATTAGGTTTTTATACAAAAACAGCTTTTTGTGTACAATTCACTTTATAAAAGACCCACATTTTGAACTTTCATTCATGGGGATAACATGGATAATTTGACATGGTTTGGTGTAAGATTTTTGCCCATCATTTGGAAAATGCCGCTTTAAAAATAAAAAAATATCATTTTTACCAGTAGATGGCTGCAGAGCTCCACTATTTACAATTTGCTATTTGACCAACTAAAAGATATCTTTTTACAAGTTTTTTCAGTTGGATTGATATCTACATATAATAAAATCACAATTATAACAATAAAAATTACTTTTTGTCAAAGTTTAATTTTTTTTTGTACTAAAAAAAACAGTTTTTATGATTTTATGATTAGAATCAAACCAACAAAATGTTGATTCAAAATACATCCATTCAAAATGTATCAGTTCATCCATTACTTTGACAAAAAGTAATTTTTATTTTTATATTTGTGATTTCATAATATGTAAATAAAATCCAAAAATCAAAAAATCAAAAAAAAAGAAAAAAAAAAGAAAAAAAAAGACGTGGCCTAATGGTTAGGGAATCGGGCCTGCAATTGAATCGTTGCGGGTTTGAGTCCCTGATCCGGCAGGGATTGAAGGTGGGGGCAGTGAATAACCAGTGCTCTCTCCACCCTCAATACCATGACTGAGGTGAGACCCTTGAGCAAGGCCCCCAACTGCTCCCCGGGCGCCACAGTGATAGCAGTATGGCTGCCCTCTATTTACTATTTGACCAACAAAAAGATATCTTTTTAAATTTTTTTTCAGTTGGATTGATATCTACATATAATGAAATCACAATTATAACAATAAAAATTTACTTTTTGTCAAAGTTTAATATTTTTTAGACTGAAAAAAAAATCAGTTTTTCAATAGTTACATTATGATTAGAATCAAACCAACAAAATGTCGATTCAAAATTCATCCATTCAAAATTTATCAATTCATCCATTACTTTGACAAAAAGTAATTTTTATTTGTATAATTGTGATTTCATTTGTAGATAAAATCCAAAAATTCAAATCAAAATCAAAATCAAAATCAAAAAAAGGCGGGCCCACAATGGTTTAGAATCGGGCTTTGCAAGAAACACTGCAGGTTCGAGTCCCTGATCCGGCAGGGATTGAAGGTGGGGAGTGAATAACCAGCGCTCTCTCCACCCTCACTACCACGACTGAGGGTGAGACCCTTGAGCAAGCCACCGATCCCAACTGCTCCCAGGCTGCAGCGAAGCTATGGCTGCCCACTGCTCGGTGTTTGTTCACTACTCACTACTGTGTGTGTGCACTTGGATGGGCTAAATGCAGAACACAAATTCTCAGTATGGGTCACTATACTTGGCCACCCGTCACATCCTTTCCTTTCCCACTGAAAAACTTGTAAAAAGATGTCTTTTAGTTAGTCAAATAGCACATAGTAAACAGTGGAGCTCTGCAGCCATCTACTGGTAAAAATGATAATTTTTTATTTTTAAACCGGCATTTTTCAAATGATGAGCAAAATCTTACACCAAACTATGTCAAATGATCCAGGTTATACCATGAATGAAAGTTAAAAATGTGGGTCTTTCATAAATTGAATTTTTACACAAAAGCTGTTTTGTATAAAACCTATTAAAAAAATATTTATTTATTAATTTATATAAATTTAAAAATCATAATAAATCCTCCAAAACTGGACACAAATGTAGTAAAAACATTAATGAACAGAAAAATGAATTTTGTTTTAGAAAAACTATTATTTTGTTACAAAATTAAGTTTTGTTCGTGGGTCTCTACAGACCCCAAACACCTTAAGTGTACAACCCACAATGAAAACCGCAAAGGGTTAAATACAAAAAAACTTGACCCTTATGACAGGTTTTGTGGACCAGAATCAGATAAATAAACATTAGTTTTGCATAGTTGGTTTTGAATTCAGTGTACATCTTGAAAATATGTCAGTTGTGTGTGCATATTTGTGTTTTGAATGTATTATATTTTCACATTCTTGTACACTTATTTTGTAAACATTTGCAGTATGACTGTTTTACATTTAAAAATATATTTGTAAAAAAAAATATTTGCATATTTAAATAAAATATTTATTTGAAAACAAAGTAGTGTTATAGTGTATTTTTATAAAAAAAATAAATAAATAAATAAAAACTGATATAAATGAATCTAAATAATTAACTCAACTGTTGGGTTACTTTTAACCCAACTGGATTTTAACCCAATTCATTGGGTTAAAATAACCCATAGATGGGAAGGTGCTATACCAACCCATAGTTGGGTTACTAGTTGGGTTATTTTTAACCCAACATTTTTTAGTGAGCACTGTTCTTTCCTGTTTGTGAGTAGTGTTTCTAACTGTCATCTTGAAAGGTAATCTTTTTTTAATAACTTTTTTTCTTTTTTTATTAATATATGGCAAATTATTACAGATGTTATTTGCAATTTCATCTGCAAAAATACGTTATTTGTTTAACCAGCATAAAAGTTCTAAAAAATCTTTCTGCATTTATTCCCTTATTTTGTGACCTACATGTGGGTTGTTTAACTTGCTTCATTTGTGATCCAGTTATCTGTATTTCTATCTGTTTTACATTGTATGTTAATTTTAATTAAATTAAATTTTATTACTGGAAATTACTTTAGAACGGGATCAAATTGCCTCTATTAGCACTGTATTAATGGCAGTTTCTTGTCAATAAACTTGAATAATATAAAATGCCATAATCAATGTGTATATAACTTTCACTTTAGAATAGGGGGTCAAATTGGCTTTATTAGTACTGTATTAATGACAGTTTAGCCATAATTGTTGGCTTATTCTGGTAAATAAACTTGAATATCACTTAATAAGTGTCATAATTAAAGTGCATATAACTTTATTAGAACTGTAGAACCTGATGCATCAAATAGTCTTTATTACACAATTTTAGCCATATATAATTGTAAACCAGCAGTAATTAAACATAATTACTAGTTTATTATTTGTCTAACTTAATAGATGTTAAATCACAGAAATATATTTACAGCACTACAAAATAATAATAATAATAATAATGGCTTATTAAGTTGGAAATAATGGTTAAAATGTATTTACTGTACATTCAGTTAATCAATTACTAGCTAAATTTTTGTTAATTTATAGCATAGATGTGTCTTTAAATGTTTAATAATTTGTAAATAATGGCTAATATGCCCTTACTATATGTTCAGTTAATCATTATTTATGTATGTGTTCATGCTTATCTGATGCATAATTGTGAACAAGTTAATCATGAATTATAGTTCATTAATACTTAACTAATACATAATTTGGGACCCTTAAAATGTTAAATTAATCATTAAGTACTAGTGTGTTTGTGCTTAACTAATGCTTAATTGTGGACAAACTAACTGTTAATTAATGCTTAACTAATGCATTATTCTGGACCCTTAAAATAAAGTGTTACCGAAAATTCTTCATCACAGAAATAAGAGATGTAGAGTTCCCTTATCTAGCTCCAATTATATTAGAATAGTAGTCTGATTTTGCTTTGGACAATGCTTCTTTGTAATGTTGGATATGGTCAGCAAGCATTTCTTTATGTACAGTAAGACTGGATTTAGAAAAGAAAGAAGTAGCTACAAAGAAGCTACAAATAAACGTCTTAACTTCAGTTTTAACTTTACAATTCACTATATAAAAAGTAAAAAAAAAAACCTTTTCTAACGCTGCAATACGGTGCATATTCTCTCAGACACGAATCTACGAATCAACATGTGCTGATAACGGTATATAACTGTCTAATAGTCATAATAATTGTAATTTCAGGCATATAATCCCCCCGGTCCACGAATGGGGCTTGAGAAAGTGACATCGCCTGCCTCCGCACAGTGCGACCTGATGCAGCCCACTTCAGAAATACTGCAAAATAATAATAATAACACGACTAAACAAAACGAAATAACGTTGTAACATTTCGTTTCATCTCGTTTTGGTTAACGAAAATAAAGAGACATTTTAGCATAGTTTTTATTTTATTTTAAACCACATTTAGTCTCGTTTTTATTCGTCAACAATATTGCTTTATTCATTTAATTATAGTCATCGTCACAAGACCAGCATTAACGTTGTGTCTCGTCTCGTTTTCGTCACGTGATAAAGGTTCGTTGACGACGATATTTAGTCATAATTTCGTTAACGAAAGCAACACTAGCTATCAGGGCCCTGTTGTTCTAGGCTATGAACAAGAACACCGTTCCTGCATTATTCTGAGTGGCCATTAGGGTCTTGGCAGTGCCTGCCTCTAGTGCTCCAGTACAGCACTAACCATCAGGCCACAACTGCCCTGTTAGAGGTCATTAATTCATTAATTTTACATTAGGAAGAATACACTATGTACAGATTATTAGCAAATATTTCAAAATCATCCACTAAATTATCATCTCTTCCTTACATTGTTGTAAGTTAACACCTCAGTAAAATAGTAAAAATATATTAATCTAATTTGCCTAATTAATATCTAAATAACGTATAGCTTGCTTGCTCCCACTCTCTCTTCCAGCTCCTCAGTCTTGTTTGCATTGGATTTAAACAGTGCTTCGAATGTGTTAAGATGTTTGCTTAGAAATTGGACAACACTACAAAATGGCCAACACCATATATTGTGCATTATATTGGGGATATGAAGCAGTTTTGGACATAGCTTGAATCAAAAAAAGAAAAAAAAGAAAGTAATTTGGACATAATGCAACGGTAGTCAAGTTGATTGAGGTGTAAGTATATAATATTGATTATTATTAATATATATAGGTACTGTGACGCGGTTACGGATGAATCGGGAGACGTTGGATCCATTTGCAACAGCTTTATTAAATCCAGCAGAGTAAACAGGCGTAAGTCGTCAACGGCAGACAGTTGTGGTGAAGGCAAGAGCAGGGGGATAGTCAAAGTCCGTGCAAGAGGTCGGGGCCGGCAGCGAGCAAACACAATAATCCGGGAGAATAGCGAGGGTCGACAAAGGGCAGGCAGCAAAGGTTCACACACAACGTTAACAGTCCAGTTGGCAACAGAAAGGCAGTCCGATAAGAAAACGCTCAGGATTGCAGGCATAACCGAACAAAACTTCGCAACGGGCGTGCCGGCGCGGCACGCTAAAATGGCCGCCGGAGGGGAAGTGAACCGAGAGACCCGGAACCGGAAGTGGCGAGCCCCAGGCACGGGATTATGGGTAATGTAGTTTAAAACTCCGGTGAAGGTTCCCGCTGGTGCGGGACAGGGGGAGCCACAGAGACCGCGCTCGTGACAGAGCCCCCCCCCTGCGAGCGTCTCCTGGCGCGAGGAGGCAACCGACGCCGGGGCCTTCCCCTTCCACGGGGGGCTGGCCGATCTGGGTGAGTAGAGTGGAACTCCGTGGTGAGGGAAGGATCCAGGATGTCCTCAGCGGGCACCCAGGACCGCTCCTCGGGGCCATAGTCCTCCCAGTCGACCAAGTATTGTAGGCGTCCGTTCCGGCGTCGGGAGTCCAGGATGGTATTGACTCGGTAGGCCTCCTCGCCATCGATGATCAGGGGGGCAGGTCTCTGTGCGGCGGTCTCGTCTAGGATCTCCGCCCCTCCTGGGCGACCAGCGGGCTTTAACAGGGAGACATGGAAAGTGGGTGAGATACGGTATTCTGAAGGCAACTCTAATCTGAATGATACAGGAGTAATCTGACGAATTATCTTAAATGGACCCACGTACCTGGGGCTTAGTTTCTTGCAGGGCAGATGAAGGCGCAGATTCCGGGTCGAGAGCCAAACCCATTGTCCGGGCTCGTAGGGGGGATTGGGACGGCGGTGGCGATCGGCCTGGGTCTGGTTGCGGCGAACCGCCCTCTGAAGATGCACATGGGCCCGGTTCCAGGTTGCCTCGCTCTGCTGAAACCAGGAGTTGACCGCGGGTAGATCAGAAGGCTCCCCCGACCAAGGGAACAGCGGGGGTTGGAAACCTAGAATACACTGAAAGGGAGTCAGGTTAGTAGAGGGTTTAAGGATGGAGTTTTGAGCGTATTCGGCCCAGAGGAGGAACCGGCTCCAGTCCTTCTGATGTTCTTGACAATAGGAGCGCAGGAAGCGGGTCAACTCCTGGTTCAACCTTTCCACTTGTCCATTGGCCTCCGGGTGGTATCCTGACGTGAGGCTGATGTTAACGCCCAGAAGGTGGAAGAAGCTGGACCACAAGCGTGAGGTAAACTGTGGGCCGCGGTCTGATACGATGTCATCCGGGAGACCATAAAACCTGAATACAGAGCTACAGAGTGCTTCGGCTGTCTCCATGGCGGAGGGAAGCTTCGGGAGGGGGATGAAGCGACAGCCCTTGGAGAACCTGTCCACCACGGTCAGGATGGTAGTGTGGCCCTGGGACGGGGGAAGGTCCGTGACAAAGTCCACCGCTATGTGCGACCAGGGGCACTTGGGAACTGGGGCCGGTTGCATAAAGGGGTTAGACCAGTCTTAAAAAGTAAGTCAGCCAAATTTTTCTTTATGTCTGGTCCTAATGTTTTATATTCAGTTACAGAAAAATGTAGATTAGTCCAAGCTGGATCCAAAAAATAAGACTGATTACTCTTTGGTTAACTGCTAGTTTATCAGACTAGTACTTAAGACGCTGTCTTAACATAGAGGCTAAGTTTATGCAACTGGCCCCTTATCATTAGCCCCTAACTTAAGCCAGGTGCTCTGCCCTGAGTTCTGGCTACTACTCCAATTCTGAGCTACCCTGATTAACGACACTTTATGGAGGTTGTCGTGTGCGCAGCAGTCATTCAAGTCAGCTGGATGTAACCCAAGCGTAGCCCTACTTTTAAAGTGTTTTTGATGTGGGTAGATGTGACTGTTTAGACAACAGCTGATGTGAGAGTAATACAGTGTAACATAAAGCAATTTGACGTTTTGGTTAGCTGAATAATGCACGTCCCTATTATTAGTATGTAATGTGTTTGTGAGTCTTGTGTATGGATGCTTTTGATGTTTACTGTTGTTGTTTAATTTTTAACCCTATATCTTGCTTCTGTGGAGGTTAAATGTCCCTGGTGGGATAATTAAATAGTTCTTATCTTGCCTTAGATTCTCCAGTATGGTGTAAACCAGAGCCTGCCAACATTCACTGATGGAGAAAATGCTGTCAGCTGGTGGGCAGATGTTTCTGATACAGGAAGGTACCCAGCACTCACCAAAACAGCACAGACAGCATTGTCTGTGTTCCATGGGCCACTGATTGAGTCATCTTTCAGTTACATGTCAGAAATCATTGACTCAAAAAGTGGCAGCATGAGCATCAGCACTCTGAGTGCAATCCAAACTGTGAAACACACCATGCTGACCCAAAAGAAGACTGCAGTAGAAATGTTCAATAGAGAAAACATAAAGTATGGACCAGTGGATCAGAAGATGTGTCAAAACATCCTGTCGGCTGGAAGTAAGGACAAAGCTTTAAGAAAGCAAGCAGCCTGAAGGAGATGGAGAGACGGAGGGTGTTCGACTGCCAGCCATCCTCAAGCGCTGCTGCAGCCAGAAGAACCAAGGCAGAAGAGGAGGCTCTGGCCAGAAGGAGGCATGCGGCCAAACAACGAAAGCGAGCTTGTGAAACCCTTGTCCAGGCTAAGAAGAAAAAAAAAACGAATGTTTTTCAGTAAAACATACTATTTTTTCAGTATGTTTTTCATGAAAGAAAATGAATGTTTTTCAGTTTCCCTCCATGGTGTTTGCGTGCGTGTGTTTGTGAAACCCTTGTCCAGGCTAAGAAGGAAAAAATAAATGTTTTTCATATAATTTGTGTTTTGGTTCTTTTGTTGTTTTCTTATTTTAGTGTCATGCGCCTAACACTTACTTGAGTTCACCCCCGGGACACTGTCACCTTTTTTTCTCTGATGAGTTTGCAGGTCTGCCACTCTAACTTGAGTATATAAAAAACAGTCTGTAATTTCAATTCAGTCAGCTTAACCATAAAATCAGAAACACTGTTGTGCTTAATAGCATGTGCACAGTCCTAACTGTGTGAGTTCTCCTGAAACACAGATTTACTGGCTGTGCTCTAGCTTTGGAGACACACAAGTCACTACAACATGACTGAAATTCCATTAAGTTTAAATAAAATGGATTTGAAGGATTTTTAACACTTTCTTTAATATGTTAAAGATTTATTGCACCAAAAGTAATTTGTACAGACAACTTGAACCACACTGTGAAAATAAATAGGGGGAAATATATATAGTTTCTTACATCCTTCCTCGTCCTAAGTCTGAAGACTTTTTTTTCTTTCTCCTCAAAGCTTGTTTTTTTTCTTCCAAACTTTTTTTCTTCATTTGTTTTTTTCTTTCTTCAGAACTTCTTCCAATTTTTATTGTCTCCGAGAGCAGCACAAGTGAGAAAAAATTTGACTAGCTACCAGTAGCATGCAGTACCAACCTTGTCCATCTGCTGTCACTAACAGTATGCATGAAATCTAATGCTTAAACCACTTTAAACATCGAATAACATAATTACAAGAAGAATTTACGTATCGTAATCAAGACAAAATCAGGTTACATATGATTCATTTGACTCTAGTTGACATGTATAACAGCTGGTTCTACTTTTAGTTATATTTTAAACATGTGCTACATTTGTGGTGCCTCTCCATGCTATTTGCCCAGCGCTACATGCTGGAAATATGGGGAAAACATAGGCAAATTATTACAGTGTATGTGGAGTCCTGGATATACATCTGTAAACTACAGTCTAGAACTAACCATTTTATAAATTCAGTGTCTGCTTTACATTAAGGTTCATTTTCACAGGTTATTAACATTTAAGATTATGAATAAATGGTTCAGCCTACATTAAGATTCAAAGGTAACTAACATTGTATTACATTTCTGTGAATAGGCATCATTGTCAAACATAAAATTACTGTAAACTGTACTGTATTTAAACAGATTAGATCTTGTTTCCATTTAACAAAAACAGGGTAAATGCAAATGCGCAAACACTCTCTAGCAGCTACTACTTTATGCAAACTACTTTATGCGGGATTGAACAGAGGCAAGATAAAAAAGAAATTGCCATAGAAATGTTTGAAGACAGGGGCGTAGCCATCAATGTATATTGAGGGGGACAGAAATGTCAATGTGTATTATTATTATTATTATCATCATTATTAATATAAATGTTACATTTGTTTATTTATTTGTGTTTAATTTACTTTTTTTTCTTTTCTTGTTAATACACTGCTAGACACTAATCAATCATTTGTGTTCTATAATATCTTTGACTAACAATTTTATGATTAGTTTATATACTTCAAACACTTGACAATATATCTTATAGTTTCTGTACTGTCAATTAGCACAGCATCATTCATATACTTTTATTTATTTACTATCTGGATATGACTTAAAAAAACACATATAAACCACACATTGTAGCAGTCAAGGTTTGTTGTCTTCATGTTTTATGAGTTAAAACATTTCTGCTTGTTATTCAACTTAGCTACAGTGATTGTTGTATATCTTTTTCCATGATAGGAATTTCCCGGCACATCATTTGTTGTTACTGTTTTGCACTTTCAGTATGAGAGCATCCCCGGCTTCAAGTATAAATAAAACATAAACTGCATGAGAGTGTTTAATACAAACATATCCAAAATGATGTGACTGACTTGTCTCGTTGAATTTAAATCTATATTTATTCACACTGGCCCTTGAAAACGTCTACGTGAACACACTTGCCCGAAAAAGTGTGGGGAACAAATTTACATTTTTCTATGTGTATTCTATACCCATGGTACAATCCTTTTACAAATATGTTTGTTTTAAAACACCCCCACCACTCTTAATCCTCAGATTTGCACAAATCAGCTCTGTGCTCTTATAAAAACTTCCATTACAGTAGTCGACAGGAAATGCATATGTTGTAATCATCAGAGGCATCTACCATTTACTCTCCTCTTACTACATGTGTAAAGAAGCAATGATGTTGAAGTTAATGTTGATCTTCTTCTGTGGAGCTGGCTTTCATTGCAGTATAATGTCATACTGAGACAAAAAAACAAAAACAATCCTTTGACTGACAAAATAAATTTTTTTATATTACAATGACTTCTATGTTAAAAGATCAAGGGAAATTTGATCATTCAATTCATAATCCCTTTAATACAAAACAAACAAACTGCACTTAACCATGTTTACTGTGTTCTGGCATTTACATGAGTTGATCAGTGGATGTTACCAGTGGTACCATCACATGCCTGTCGATTGGTGCATATGTACAATTGAAACACTTTAGCACTTTAGAAATCAGTGTCGAACTTATACACCTCTGTGTGTTTGAGCTGATCATCACTCTTTTGTGTTACACAGTCTTCTAAATATAGACAACTTCATTATAAGAAAAATAAATGCTAAAAATATCATAATCTATGACAAAAATTAGGGATACACCGAATCTTCAAAGCAGCATGAAACGTCATTTGCAAACACATTGTGGGAAGAAATCACCATTTACCTCAGAGTGACGTTTAGAAAAAGGAGTAATTTCTTCAGTCATCTGTGCATTTATTCTTAAAGATGACTTAAATTGTGGACAGAGTAATAAAACATTTTCTGCCATCACACTTACAGATACATGTACAAAAGTCATGCAAAAGACTCTCTTTGTGTTCTTTGTTAAAGAACATGACAAGAAAAACTGCTGTGAAATCAAGGCTACATCTAACTGGTACCTTCATATATCCTAAATCTGTTTATGCTATTCTGTCAGTTTTATCACGAAATACAAGTTATAAATGTTTTTTTTTCTCTTTATTACAAGTTATAGCTGGATATAAACATGAAGGAACATCAAAAGGAATGAACAAAATAAAACAGTATAATTTAATGACACAAATGTCTCATTGTAATTGAAAAGATGACCGATTCACATACCGTTTGAGGCAAATACAGTGATCTGTCACATCACATTAAACAGTGTGAAAAACACATTATTGTAAGATTTACTGTTGGTATTTTACTATAAAACTGACAAAATGTACAAGCTGAGAATTTGTTTTATATTAAAAGTACCAAAAGCACAAAACTTACTGCTATTATTGGGTTGCTGCTGCACTACAAAGGATGAACACATTTGAAGATGTGAAATATTATTTCCAACCATACTGTACTGTGAGTATTTGACACATGGTGTGATTTCTGCTTATAATCCTACATATATTCAGATCAGCTGCCAGGTCACATATATTTCTCTTGGTGCTCCTGGGAACTCATTTGCATTAACTTTATCCTCAAAATATTGCAATTTTTTTAGTGGCACTAAAATGGGCAGTATGTATTTAAAGGAAACACCCATTTTTTTGTTTGTCCATATATCAGCTGCATCTGTCTTCATGATTTGGCTCATTTTGGATTGGGTTATGGCACTGTTTTGGTTCAGTTCTGGGCCAAAGGAAATTTGCTGGCTGGGGTGTTTGTAATTTTGTTAAAAATATTATTGAATGTGTATATATTAGTTTTTGTGGATTGAATTATTCATGAAGTGGATAGACAGTAATTTATTTAATAGTAAGTTTTAGACTATTTCTGTGTAACCCATTCATTGTTTGCACCTTACAGAGGAAAGAGACATTCAGAGGTAAATATGTGAAGAAGAATTTTTTTTTTTTTTTTAACGTACTTCATGTTTAGTCATTAAGTCTAATAACTAGAACCTGTTTATCGACTTGAGGTAACGATAATGATCCCAAATCCTTTTAAAGCCAAGTCGAGTTGGCTTTTCCAAAGATAAAAGATGCAGGCATCTTTGAATTAATGAGGATAATGAAAGCCCCGCAGAGGGATATACAGTTGGTTGTCTTCGCAGCCAACATGGAAGCCCATGTAGGGGTGAGTGGAATTAGATGGTGCACAAGCTTGCCAAAACAGCATTAAGACAAGATGAGA
Source organism: Labeo catla (assembly GCA_012976165.1). Classification (NCBI taxonomy): domain Eukaryota; kingdom Metazoa; phylum Chordata; class Actinopteri; order Cypriniformes; family Cyprinidae; genus Labeo; species Labeo catla. Next base: position 85,779 of record VONZ01001359.1, on the reverse strand, counting down.
TGGACTTAGATATCCCATTAAGCAAGACTGAAGCTAATGTGTTATTCAGGCAGTTGCCAGAAGCATGTGGCAAGACAGCTGGCAGAGATGGCAAAAGTACACACATCCTTCACTCAAGTAGAAGTACAGATACTTATGTTTAAAAATACTCTGGTAAAAGTACAATACTGACTGCACTTTTTTACTTAAGTACATGTCAGATCCCATTCTTCTTTACTTTAACTTAAATAAAAAGTACCCATTACTACTACCTGTTTTAGTGTCATGCTGGTAACTGGACCTTACATGATATTGACACATTAATACGTAATAACTTATATTTAAAATTTGTTAGCTAATGTATGTATCAAGGCTAAACAACCACCATGTAGAACAGGGCCAGACTGGGACAAAATTTCAGCCCGGTAAATTTCACACTCACCCAGGCCATCCCATTAACCCACAACAAATTCTGAAACCATGGACAACCTTTTTTTTTTTTTTTTTTTGTATGGCCATCACATTTAAATAAATATTTAAAACCTTTAAAATATTTAAAGCAAAATAAGAAAAAGGCTCTCTCTTGAACTGCACCTTCACTTACCTTTTCCTTTTCAGTCTCTTAATTTTCCATGATATCTCTCTGCATCTCACTTTGTGTGTGTTTGCTTTTTTTCATGAATTTTCTTGTAGCTGTCACTTTTCCAATCAGCCATTTACTGTTATGAGCAGAACTGTCAACACATTGTTGCAAAACAACCACCTCTTTATATTCTATTTGCAGTAACTCTTTTATTTCAGTACTGTAGGTTTAAGAAAACTATATTTTCTAAGTTGCCTAAATGTCAAAATTAGTACAAAAATGATTACATCATGACAATATCTTTACAGAAAAATCCTAATACCGAACATGTTATTGCATTATCATGAGTCATATTTTTCTCTGATGAACCATGGTTCATTTGTGGTTACCATTATTTTCGTAAGGGTTGTGTTGTTATCTGCCCTAGCTCCCTTACTACTTGTAAATACATTTTGTATTATGTTTAAAACTGTTTAAATGAAAGGAACCTCTTTTTAAGTAATGTTTTTACAATGAAGATTGTTAGTGGGATCTGTTATGTAGGATGTGCAGTATAGAATACAAACATATGCTTTTGCTCATGTCAGATGTGTTTGAAAACACTTTAGGGATGTAGGCTGTATGATACTGTGTATTTAAAGGTGCACTAAGCCATGTTTATTTGCTTTGCTGACCAAACAAACAAGAGGTAAATGTGGTGTATATTTATATATTTATTTATTTTATACACTTACTGTTAATTTTTGTAGAGATAAAAATTGTTTTACAGTGGAACAGGTTACAAATTGGTGAAAGCCAACCGATTTCAGACAATGACTTGCCACTATGATTTGGTTGTTTGCTACACCCTGTGAGTACAGGACTGTGGCTGAATTGTTCCGCATCTGCGAGGTGACATTGTGTAAACTCATACATGAAGTTTCCCATGGAATTAAATGATTAATACTTCAATTAATACATTCATCTTCCATATGGCCATCAACTTGAACAAACATTATCTGGTTTGGCCAGTTGAGGAATGCCTTTTTGCATGGGTGCTATTGACGCTACACACATCCCAATCATATCACCGAGAGAAACCCCCGCAGACCACCATAATCTCAAGGGCCAGCACTCAATAATCATACTTTTTCAAATCGAGCCGTTCTCAGATGCCTGTCGTTGTGGCGTCACACCCACAGAGGCCGCTCCCACAATAGTTGATTGACATGAGCATTTTACCTCAGATCAGCTGTAACAGTCCACCCTCTTTTGTTTCAATGCCGGAGCAGGGATGTAAGTTAGACAAGAATATCTCAGATTGAGTGATTGAGGTGTTGTGTTGCTGGATGTAATAATAAACGTAGTGGTTCTCATTTACTGTTTGTGAAGGGAATGCGCCTCCCGATCTACATATATCCGTCTATGTTCACGCAAATCATTAATGATCCAGCTTTACTTACAGCAGAAGTGAATATAAGGATTTTATTCTGAATCTTTGTGATCGTCTTTCCTAATAAAATGCTAGTTAGCAAGTTCAGAGGCTAAACGCAGCTAAAGTAAACAGGCTCGTCTTTCCACAGAGAGAAGAGCGGGGCGGAGCGAGCAAAGCTTATTTGCATTTAAAGCAGCCTCGAATGAGATGATTTTTGCAGAGCTGATTTTGGCAAGGTAAAAAGGGTGTTGTTTTACACAACCACTGAAAAATTTTAACCCAAAAAAGTATATTATAGACTTTTCATTAAGACCCTAAAGAATCATATCAACTTGTGGAAAATGGGCATCCGATGACCCCTTTAAGAGCAAAGCATTTCCCAAAGGTATGAATTATTTTTTTATTACCCCCCAGCTCAAACCAGCTACCATGCTTCAAAACATATCTAACCACCATATGCTGTTTTTGTTTCCCAACATTCTGTGTAACATGTGATTCTTCATGATTGAGCACCACTGATTCACATGACAGTTTGTTTCCCTGGTGTTTATTTCTTTAGTACTGCCCAAGCAATATTCCACTCCAAAGGGGGAAAGTGCCCATGTTAGTTGCTCATGAGGACATTAATGATCCCTGGGCAGAAGAATTCAGTCTTTTGCCACTTTTTGTTTGTGTACACCTGGTCTTCTTTCTATAGAACACCAATGAATAAACATGTGAAGGGAGATTTGCCACAGTCTTGATGCTGTTGCTTCTCTCTATGTTTTCTGTGTATAGGGTAAAGTATTTCATCCGCAGTAGTAGGGTACTGTGCTTGGACTTTTTGGATTTTCTGGATTTTTTGGTCCAGTGTGTTTTTTGCTAACATAACCTCTGTCAGGAAATGGCTATGTTGTCCATACCAGAAAACAATTCTGATGTGGTTAAGTGCTTCTTGTATGGTAGTGCTGTTAAGAAGAACAAAACATTAAGTGGCACATTCATTTAGAGTATACAGCATTTTATTTCAAAATCCTTGCATTACAACCTTTATTACGTGGAATGAACAGAGATAGAGCACTGAAATTCACTGTATCTGAACTTCTCACGTTTTGTTTGGCAATTAGATGTGCTTTGTTTATAATAGAATGAGACAGTTTCTTTATTAAAAGCCAGGAGGACACTACCAATGAGTGTAAGGGTAGGGACACACCAAACCGACACCAAACAGCTAGTGCTGGGGAAAGCCAACTGTGGCATTAAGCAAAAATAGTTGCACTGGAACACACCAGACAGACTACAGCTGACAGCCAACTAGCATGCTCTGTAGTGTGCTCTGCGCTAAGAGAACATAACTCTCTCACACCACCAGGTGGCAGTATTCTGCTTTCAGATCTGACATGCAGAATTGGCTGAAAAACAGCTGACAGCGTCAGACTAAGGCTAAGTGTTCATGGTAATGCTGGCTTACTCCTTTTGCTATTGCTGCAGCGATTTTTACTCTTTTACTGAATTTCAGTTGTGGCCTAATGGTTAGAGAGTTGGTTGGGTTTGACTGGCAGGGATTGTAGGTGAGAGGAGTGAATTACCAGCACTTTTTTCACTCTCAATACCAACTACTGAGGTGAGACCGTTGCGCAAGGCATCAAACCCCCACTGCTCTGGGTGTGTGTTCATGGTGAGTGTGTGTGTGCACTTGGATGGGTTAAATTCAGAGCACAAATTCAGAGTATGGGTCACCATTCCTGGCCACATGTCACATCCTTTCCTTTCCTTTTCCATTTGGTGTTTCTTTTTTTTCTTTTTTTTAATAAATAAATAAATCCCAAAACAAAACAAAATCTGCATTTGGCATTTCTGCATTTCTGAATTTTAACACAATACATCATGTTTCCTTCTGGAATATCAGTGAGCATTTGAACACTTTGTAATAGTTGCGTATGAGTCCCTCAGTTGTCCTCAGTGTGAAAAGATGGATCTTAAAATCATACAGTCATTGTTGAAAAGGGTTTAAATACACAAAAGATGCTAGAAAACAAAGAATTTGTGAGACCTAAAGGATTTTTCTGAAGAACAGCAGTCAGCTTAGCTGTTCAGGACCCCTGAAACAAACAAACAAACAAAAGCTAAAAACGATCATTCAGGTAACAACACAGTATTAATAATCAGGTGTATATAAACTATTGAATAGGGTCATTTTTTACAAATTCCACTATTATTTTCATTTGTGGAATATATGTAAACATCTTTTGTGAAATATCTTATTCAGGTCAGTACTAAATAAAAAATAACATGCATTTTGTATGATCCTTCTTATTTTAAAATAATTAACATTTTGCAGATACTGCAAAGTATTTATGTCAAAGTTTAACCACAACTGTAAATCTTATGAAAGTTTCACTGGTTTGAATTTTTATGTTTTTCTTCAAAACAACAGATAACATTGATAAATAATATTATCATTACTAAATTAACAATTCAGTTGTCAACAGAGGCAACTAAATAAATTACACAGTTATAGATATATATTACAATAAATCATGTTTTATTATATGGTTTCTGCATCATTAATCTGTTAAATATAGAATATGTTCTTTTTAATTAAGTAAAAACAACGCTTGTCCCCAAACACACTACTAGCATACAGACAGCTGACCTACTCGCATTCAATCTTGCAAGACAATGCTGGTGAACCAGCTTCACCAGCTGCATTATGCAGGTCCACCAGCTAGACCAGCACTAATTAGCATAAACAAGCACTCCAGAGATCTAAAGATCCTTCAGCTTGGTACCCAGAGAGGAACTTGACAGTGTGAATGTTAGTTTTGCAAATGACAACAGTTGAGAACTATAAAGAAGCAGTGCAGCTACTGAAAGACAGTGGGGAAGCCACTGTAAATGGAGTAAAGTTTGTCTTCAGAATTTTCATGTGTCATCCATCATGTATAGGCCATGACTTATTTGAAGGAATAGTCTGATCTTACCATTTACCTACAGCACTTCATAGAAGAAAACAAATAGATGACTGACCAGCAACTCAATCAGCGAATCAGACAGTACCTGAGAAGTACCTGAGATCTGATGGAATTAAAATTGGTGGGCAGGCAGTCTAGAATTTTGGACTGCGTTTGGACAGTGTTTGCTGAGACTTTTTCCAATCATTATTGGTGACAAAATCGAAAACACTCACTGAGTTTGCCAAAACCACAGTCCTTCTAGGAGAATGTACTGTGGACAGATGAAACAAAAGTAGAGCTTTTTGGTAAAGGACATCATGGCACTGTTTACAGAAAAAGAAATGAGGCCTTCAAAGAAAAGAACACAGTCCCTACAGTCAAACATGGTGGAGGTTCAAAGATGTTTTCAGGTTGCTTTGCTGCTTCTGGGACTGGATGCCTTGACTGTGTGAACGGTATCATGAAATCTGATGATTACCAAAGAATTTTGGGGCACAACGTAGTGGCCAGTGTCAGAAATCTGCGTCTCCACCAGAGGTCATGGGTCTTCCAGCAGGACAATGACCTGAAACACACTTCAAAAAGCACTCAGAAATAGTTACAAACAAAGCGTTGGAGAGTTCTGAAATGGCCAGGAATGAGTCCAGATCTGAATCCTGCAAACACCTCATCTCAAAACAGCAATTAGCTATATACATACATACATACACACACATATATATACATACATATATATATATATATATATATACCGCTGGTATGTTCAGGTGTTTATAGCTAGAGTAAACTAACATGTGGACTGTTATTAGCCAGGTAGCTATCTAGTTAGCTTGGAAACATGCTACACGCGAGGTGTGCGTTTCCCAAAAGAATTGTTAACTAACTATGGTCATAAGTTCAACTGAACTGTATTTGTAACGACGGAACTTGTGGCCATAGTTGCTTTCAGAAAATGCACCCCAGGTTAGTCATCGCTAACACAGCATAGCAAGAAATGAATTTTGAAATACACTTGACATCGTCCATAGATGGGCTGATTGCTCTTCAGAGATGCCAGAGCTGTTGCTCTAATTACCACTGCCTGCTCTGTGGACAAAAGTGTTAATTACTTTAGTTTAAGCCTCATAGTATTGTAACACTTGAATACAATAACATTTTAAATGGTTTTTTTTTTCTGTGTACTAAAACACCTCATGAAAAAAATCAAGGTAACAGCATTAACACTATGATCAGATGCTTTCATAAGACCACATTTATTTTGTTAATGAGTGGAAAACATTCAGCACACATTTATATATTAATAATTAATTAATAATTAATTTACATGTGGCATTAAAATGTTTTTGTTGTTATAATCACAAGTACACCTCTAAATACAGATGCACATGTTTTGAGCTTGTCCACTTTCAACCACTTCCAGAGGTAGTCAAAAACTCATTTGACTGGATTTCTTTCATAGTGTAAACATGCATGTTCTAAAATTTATTGAAATTGTTGCTTCTGCCTTCTCTCCACCTGCTGATTTAAAGCACCTTTCCAGGTGAAATATAAACTTTGGCATCTGAAGTTGAGGATTTCAAGATGAAAAGATGTACCAAACACTGTCCTTACTTATAACTGAAATGAAAGCTGCTGCTCTCTTTATGTTTTTCCATTGTCTCATTTCATGTTTATGTGTAAATTGTGTGAATGTATTTTATTTATTTGATCAAAAGATCTGAAAAAAGCAAAACAAAACATGCATTTACCCACCCACTGACACCCTTGGTGTTATTATGTGAATTCTAAGATGTTTCCTGTCTGTGAAACTTTCCACAATTCCAAACTGATGACATGAAAATTCTTTTAAATGTGAAAACCCATATGGTTATTAAGGGCTGCTTTATAACTGAAACTCTTTCCACAGTGTCCACATATAAACGGTTTCTCTCCAGTGTGAGTTCTCATGTGCTTGTTAAATGTATCTTTTCGGATGAAACTTCTTCCACATTGTTGGCATGTGAAAGGCTTCTCTCCTGTGTGAATTCTTATGTGCTCTGCAAAGTGTTGTTTATAATTGAAACTCTTTCCACATTGAGGACATGTGTAGGGTTGTTCTCCAGAGTGAGTTCTCATGTGGCCTTCAAAGTTTCGTTTTTGATGGAAACTCTTTCCACACTGAGGGCATGTGTAGGATTTTCCTTTATGAATGCTCTGATGGACTTTAAGGTTTTTATGTTGATCAAAACTCTTTCCACACTGATCACACATGTAAGGCTTCTCTCCATTGTGAATTCTCATGTGTTTGTTAAAGCTTTCTTTTTGAGTGAAACTTATTCCACACTGTTGGCAGGTGAAAAGGCTCTCTCCAGTGTGTCAGTTTCATGTGGGTATTAAGGTTTCCTTTCCGGTTGAAACTTTTTCCACACTGTTGACATTTGTAAGGCTTTTCTCCAGTGTGAACACTCATGAGTTTGAGTTTGAAGGTTTCCAAGTTGAGTGAAACTCTTTCCACTCTGTTGGCATGTGTATGTCTTCTCTCCATTGTGAATTCTAACGTGTCTTTCAAGAGTTACTTGTCGATTGAAACACTTTCCACACTGTTGGCAGGCATAAGGCTTCTCTCCTGTGTGAATAATCATGTGTCTTTTTAAACCTTGTTTTTGTCTAAAACACTTTCCACACTGGTGGCAAGTAAAATAACGACTACTTCCTGTCTTTTGAGCCTTTTTACTTGAGGTAGTCTTTTCAGTCTGTGAGCAAGTAAAAGATTTTCCTTCAGTTATAAAATCACGTTGATTCTTACATTGATTTTTCTCTTCCATTTCATTCAGTTCTTGACTCTCCTCTCAGCACCATCAGGTCTAAGGCGAAAAAAGACAAACAAAAATTAACCCCAATTTAATGGGACTAAGTAACAAATGTTAAAATATTCAGACATGTAAAATATCAAAACCACCATAAAACTAGATCCTATACCCACTAAGCAACTGAAAGAGTCGTTACAGGTAATCTGAGAATCACTTGTCAATATTGCTAACGCTTCACTTTCAAAGCTGGCAGTTACACCTTCTTTTTAAAGGATTAGCTCACTTCTAAAATTAAACTTTCCTGTTAATTTACTCACCCCTCATGTCATCCAATGTGTACATGTCCTCCTTCAGTCGCAAAGAAATTAAGGTTTCTGAGGAAAACATTCCAGGATTTTCTTCATATAATGAACTTCAATGGGAGCCAATGGGCTTACGGTCCAAATTGCAGTTTCAATGCACCTTCAATTTATTTTCACCTCTAATTTCAAAATCCAACATCATGGTTTCATCCTCTTTTTTTTAGGTTTTCCTTAATTTCTTTGCGACCGAAGAAAGACATGAACATTTCGGATGACATAGGGGTGAGTAAATTATTAGTAATTATCCTTATTCTGGAAGTGAATTAACCCTTAAGTACTGTTTCCAAACTCCCTTAAACGTCCTGATTGCAGTGCAATTCTTCTGGGAACGCACATGCCACAATATCCAGAATTTAAATAATTGCTTTCCAAGGCCTGGTTGAGTTGCATTAGTAGTGTGTTGTCAGCATGACCAAGAGACTGTTTCACAGATCTAAAATACAGGCACATATGTGATTTCTTTCCCAGCTGCTCACATTCACAGACATAAGCAAAATGTAAAAAGTATGATTTTGCCTACAGATTTTTCACAAAAGCAAAACGTTTTGTAAAATGATAAACTTCACAATTTCACAGCCTTTAAACCATTTTAAAGAAATGGCATCAGTCAAAAATATCAGTTATTACATTGATTAAACAATTATTAGCAGTCAATTATTACAGTATTTAATAACATATAATATATCTTTGTGTTTTAATTGTTTAGTTTTTTTTATGCATTAGCATTAGCTTCTTGTCGATCCACGGTTCACATTTACAACTGCATGTTTGCTGCGTAAAAGTATGAGTCAACTTTCTCACTGATCTATGGAGGAGAAAAAAAAAACAGCAGACGGTTTTATTACAGTGTAGTGTTTTTCAATAGAGATTTGGTTATTTCTTGCCATTAACTACAGACACTAAACAAGATGTGTAAAAGCCCCATATACTACCTGATATACCATCACCACTTGTTTTTCAAAACATCACTCGTATTCAATCTTCTCTTAGACAGCAGGATGTGGAAACTGTTTTAAATACCTTTGTCACATTGACAAAAATTGTCGTGCCTTCATTACTGTAACTCTCTTCTATATGGCCTTTCAACTGAAAACCTTAAACAATTGCAATATTTTCAAAACTGCAGGCTATTTGATCAGCCTCACATGAAAGAATGAGCACACTACTCCAATTTTTCATCACCTTCAATGGCTTCCTGATTCCTCACATATAGACTTCAAGATCCTTATCCTCACTTACAAAACTCTTCAAATTTGTCTGATTTACTGCAACCATATGCCTTCACTCGTTCTTTAAGATCCTCTAATGCACGAATGCCAATAACTCCCAAATTGACACTGGTCTCTATGGGTGCCAAGTCTTTTAGTGTTGTGTCTCCCCAGGTTGTGGAGTGATGTACTTCATCTGTCAAGCCTTTTAAAAACACATTTTTTTACTCTTGACTATTATTCTTGGTCTGCAAATTGTATTTATGGGTTAGTTTTATCATTTTTAACCCAGCTTCTCAGAATTCTCAAATAGAAAGGAGAAGCAGTGGCACAGAAAAATATACTCATCACCATTTAGACATCTCTCTCTCTTTTTTTAAAATTTTTTTGGTCAACTAAATAGATTAATTTTGAAGACTATGTCCTGCTTATTTCTGTCCACACAATAAAAGTCAATTTTTTTTCAATGCACTACACAAATACTCACGTGCCTCTCATTTAGCACCAGTACTAATGTGTGTGTGGTTTTTCACAATTTATGGACCTACAGTTGGAACAACTCTGACATTCAGATATTATGTTCTGGTTTCTGGAATTTGGAGTCTCTTTTGCATAATTTCCAATTAAAAATGAATGCATCTTGAAACTACTTTCTGTTTACGTGACTAAAGACCACTCAAATATTTTTAAGGAGTACATGGTAAAGTATTTACAGTTTTAAAACCTATTGTATCTAAAACCAACTCTTTGTTACTAATTGTTCAGTTTTGTTTTTTGTTTTTTTAGGATGTTGAACATAATGAAGCTATAACCTCAATGCACAAGAGGCAGAGGCCTTACAAACATATTGCCCTCATCAGTGAAGTGTACGTGAAATATGTGGAAACCTAAACAATGCAGTAAATGTGTAATTTTTTATGCTTGGTGGCACAGTTTACAAAAGAAGATGACCACAGATTTTATTTATTTTTTTATTTATTTTTGCACTTACAGAACACTAGTAGAAAATAGATCTTTTCTAGAATAAAATCAAAGAGTGAAGTAGTATTTAAAAGTGTTTTGTTTTAATTGTTAAAGCTGTAAAAAAAATGTTCTTAATTGTTTGAATAAACTCAATGAAACTGATTTTTTTCAGTTTGAAGGTAAAAAAAAATCATTTTAGGGTAACTGAACTTAATAAACTTAATAGTTTCGGACAAAATTAAAACTGTTAACCTAATTCATTGGTTCTTAAACTAGGGTACGCAAAGTGACAGAGGGAGTACGTTAAAATACTAAAATGTTTAGTCTACTTCTGCATTTTTTAAATACCTCCATTTCTGTCATAGTGGACATTTTAATTAAGAACCAATGAGTGAGTTCAGCTTTGAGAATTGAAAACCAACCTGTTTGTTCTTCAGTATCTTCATGTTTGACTCTTGATGCTTCTTTAATCCTCATGTCTTCACTCTCCTCTTTAATAAACATCTTTATTTGTTCCTCGGTATCTCCAGATTTGACTCTGAATGTTTCTTCAATCTTCATGTCTTCACTCTCCTCTTTTATAACCGCCATCTTTATAATAGTGTGACGTGGATCTCAGTCACTTCACAAGGTGCTTTTCTGTGTATTTAAGATGAGAATATTTAATACAAAATAATAATAAATGCAAACTAAATCTCTGGGTGCATCTCAAACAGCTCCTCATTTCAGTAATCAGTACACTGGTAAGTACTGTCAACTGTTCTGTATAATACAGAATTGTCCCATATTTAAGGCATCAGAGAAGCGTTACATAATCCTTTATACACCTTTTATACAACTAAGACATGAAAATGACATGTGGAACAGAACAAATATTTTGAGCACCTCTTATTCTGTCCCATTTTTTGAGTGATAGTTAGTGGCCTTAAATCACCTCCTACAGAAAGTTCATATTTATCATTTACTCAATTATTTGTACATTATACCTAATAAATTTCACTTTCATGAAAACATTCGTAGTTTGTAAAAGTTTTCATTACACACGTTTGTGTTTGTTCTCGTTTGTCTCGAGTTGATTCGAGCGATTCAAACCACTGAATCATTTCACGAATGATTTGATTCAGTTGACTCGGATTTTCAAAAAAGCTCCGTTTCTCTCATCACTTCTTTCCAGTACTTGAACGATATAACGATACTGATGGAGGGAGCGAAATGAGGCACACCTTTGAGGATCCACTTTACTCATAGAAATAACGTTGAAGTATTACACAGTTTTATTTGAAAACGTTTAGTATCAGTTTGCATTGATTTAAACATTTTAAACCACAAACCTTTCTTCAGGTGAATCACTACAGACGCAGGAGCGCGCCGCAGCTTTATGACGTCACATCATCAGAGCAAAATAAAAGTCCCATTCACACACTACTGTCCATTATATGCATATGATGATGCATTTCCACAGTTAGTAGCCTTGTAAATTCATTTTAATTAATTAATTTTATTATGTAAATTTATTTTAATGTTTTTAATTAATGTACACTTATAATACTATACTTTGTTTTACCTTGCCATTAAATTACATAAAACTAGTAAAGCGTGTAACTGTGCGTTCACACCGCCGCCGGCGAGAGCGTCAGAATTCGCTCTGGCCGCCAACAACGCTGTAGAAAGATTCGTTGACGCTCTGACGATCGAACGCTTGGTCTTGTATTTAAAGCGGCCGCAAAGCAAACAAACATGTTGATCTTGTGCAGACTGACAACAAGATTTTTTTTTTAAAAAGTGAAAGTAAGAAATTGAATTGAATTGTAGTTACATGCAGTGGTGTAGTGGTGCCTGGAGAAGAGTATACGCATTAGTTATACACATGTATATACGCAAGCTTTTAACTTACTGACATCTGGACGCGACTCTCCGCAATCCCTGACATGAACAGGCAGCATCTGGGGTGGAGGAGGACTGTTTATATATATATATATATATATATATATATATATATAAACAAGAAATAGAAACAAGAAACAGTTACTTGCACAATTGTTTATATATATATATATATATATATATAAACAAGAAACAATAAAATAAAGTAGTAGTAGAATATTTTTATTTAATGCCATGGCAGCATCTTAGACTATTTTCATGGCAAAAACAATCCAAAAATACAAGTAAAGCAGTAAAGTAAAGGTCACTTGATTTGACTTGTAATGATGGATCTGTGGATCTTCAGCACCATGGACAGCAGCTGATCCAGAGCTCAGAGCAGCAGTGGATGTGACGACTACCAAAGCAACAACAGGCATCCAGACATTACAGTCATTACTATGCAGTTTTTGAATCTTGATATGGGAAAGTAATAAATAATCAAACCTCACTACAAAGTCTTTCATCAATGTATTAAATTATATAAAAGTTATCAGCAATAAGTTTCCAGGCAGTTCTGACATGTTGCATCACTGCAGTAATTTTCATATGACATGCCTGAATCATTAAAACATACTGCATTTTTTTGGTTTGGTTTCAGGTTTTTTTTTTTGGACAGGTTTCCATGTGTTTGCCCCAGCCTCAGTTCCTGTTTCCTTGTATGCTCATATTTCCTTGTCAACTCCATGTTTGCAATATTTAAGCCCATTGTTTCCAGTGTCCTGTGTTGGACATTGAATGTCTTTTTGTGCTCCTTTTGTATCCCTGCTTGCCCTGTATTGCCTTTTTGTTGTGTTTAAATAAAAGTCTATTGTTTTTCAAGTTTACTCCTTCATCTCCTCGTCCCTCTCTCCTCCATCTTGAACGTGAAACAGTTAAAGTAAAACTTTTTTTGTATGGAATTCAATACATCATGTTTTAATTGTAGTTTGATGATTTCCATATTCCACATTCTTTTTCAAGTATTACAAATAAATTTGAATATGTATGAAACACAAAAATCTATATATTTTTTTCATTTGAAATATTTCTGTTTCTTTCTTTCTGTTGGAATAAAAAAAGTCCACTGAGATTGTTGATGTACAATACAGTCTATCCTAAAATCTTAACTATCAATATTATAATAAATGCTTTAAGTTTAAGAAATAACAGTGAAATGAAACTAGGAGGAACAGTGGACTGTATTTGTCAAACACAATTATCACCCATTCGTCAATATCAAATAGCATGTGTAATACATTCCCTTAGTAAGGTGTATTTGACAAACACATAATGATCATTTACTCCATCATGTGCAATAAATGACTTATTTCATGACCTAAGGATGCATTTTCCATCCCTGCATCTGTCCAACTGACTGTCTTTCCACCACCTTGCTGTAATAATAATTTAAAAATTTTATTGGCTCATTAATTCCAAGCCTGTCATAAAATGAACTGTTCATTAACTTTTCTTCAGTGTGACCATCAACATACCAATGATGTTTGATGGGTGCATCCATACTCCCCAAAGAAAGATATGTTAAGTGAAAATACATTACCAAACTAAACATCAGATTTTTTAAACATGTATCAAGAAATTAAGAGTTCAGATGCAAAAGCCTCTAAATCCATCTGACGGTTTTCTTTAAAATGAGCATTTCTTTCTGACTACTTTGTATAGGTTTCTATGTAAATACTGGTACTTCTGATTGAGCTGAGGCTGGAATTTAGCGAGTTTAAAGTAAAAGTAATTGATGGATGTATATTATATGTCAGGAGCATTCACTCAGTATCATTATCTCATTTTTGACCATGATGTCTTTTAGCTGATTTTGCATCTAAACTCTTCAAATATGTCAAAGAAAAAAAAAAAAGAAAAATAGTACTACGCAAATTAAATTGTACAAATATATAAGAAGTCCTACTGTATATTTCATTACATAGGAGCACAATATCCTGAAGAAGAAATGGAGGCAGTGAAAGCAAAGTATTTTATGCCAACAATAAATATAAGTTAAAGCATATTAATAAGCATGTACAGTTAAATATTGTGATGTCCGTCATTGTGTGGATTTACTACTAATATGCTAAACACAGATTTATCCAAAGATGACTTAATTGATCTCATCCACAGCCCTAAACTAGTAACACACACTGACAAAATAGTGTTGTGATGGAGGACTGAATATTTAGAGTGGAAGGGGACTTATAGATGCCTATTCAGGTCAAATAATTCACATTAAAATAAATGTTTCTTTATGATGTTTATCTCATAGAAAGGGAGGAAATTGCAAAGAGCACAAAGACAAAAGTTCCACGGACCACTTTTGAGACATCACTCACCAAAGGAAGTGATCCATGCCACAAAACTGGTGAAAGAAGCAGTGATCAAACAAGGACAGATGTTAAGCATCCTGCACTCACAAACTTGACTCAGCAGCGATGAAGTGGATGCAGATTCTTTTTACAGTTCTTAGAAGTTCCTTCAAATAGATGGGTTTCAGTCCAGCCTACTCTGTCAGAGTATATATATATAAAACAAACAAGTATCCTTCTAGATTATTTTATCCCTTCAGGGTGCCCTCACTCACAAAAAGGTTGTAGACCCCTGCCCTAGACTGTCTGAAACTTTGTTCTTCATTCTTCGTGTCACCCTATATTTTGTGTAATAATGAATCTGTGTATCCCGTGTCTTTAGTAATCGCATGTACCGGTTTGTGTACTGTTCACATCTCATTACATCCTGCCTCTCATTACCGAAGTTAGAGAAATGGACAGGTAAGAATGACCATGCTGGGGGTTTAAACAAAAACTCACATAACAGGCCATTTGACAGCTGGTTTTCTGTGCACGCACTTCATATGTGTGCAGTTAGAAAACCATGTAGGGTTTTAGGTCAAATTTAAGTGATTTAATTGAGAATCGAATCCAAAGGATTCAGAATTAACTTTATTAACTGATTCAAAGTTAGTAATTTACACTTTTATCAACTGTTCGTCCACTAAACGTTCAACTTAGGATATTTTACCAACTCTGGGTGTTTATATTATTCCCGTGGCCATCGGATTATAATATAAACCAAAATGTTCGTTCATTATGAGCTAGGTAGCAAAATCTAGGGCACAGGCAGTAGCTTTATGAACAGAAACACAAGACAATATTCTTTTCAATGAGACAAGAATTTATTGAACTACTCTAAGATACGTGAACTAAACTACTAAACTAACACACGCATACACACACACACATGCATACAGTTCACGGAATGAGAGTCTATGGAGTTTGAAGGGAATCCCAAAACTACTAGTATCTGCTACTAGTTCTTAAATTGCAACCTGAGAAAACCATAAAAGCAGAGATTTACCTTTTAGCTGCTTAAGGAAATTTAGCACCAGTTCAGCAAGAGATTAAGGAGACCTTGTTTTACTTGGTGGGCTCGGCTTAGCGGAGGGAATCACGCCACTTCTGATTGGTTGCTTAGTTCTTTGGATGACGTCTTTGGGAAGCCTTCGGTGGTGATTGGTCAGTTAGAGAGGTTAGATGAGGCTTCGGTTGGTTGGTTGGTTACACGGATGAAGCTCTCGGAGCTCAGGTGAGCGCTGGCGAGGGGTTTCTCTCGGGGCGAGTGTTTCACGCTGTTCACGCTGTCAGGGTGTTTCAAGCTGCTTCCGCTGTTCGTTGTTTCACGCAATACGGTCAGTTCAAGCTTCGGTTGGTTGCTTGGTTACCGAGCGTGATGGTAACCAATCATTTGGGTTGCAAAGCGGGGCTCCGCCCATACTGTTGCTCATTTGTGCATATTTTAGCATAATGTCTTTCTGTCACATGGAGGCAACTTTCCTGCAAGAGTTTGTTGGTCTCTTCAATAAGTGTTGTAATGCGAACCTTGTACATAATATCAACCTTTCATTCATGTCGACATCTCGGAAATAAAATGAGCTTTCATTTAATACCAAACATCGGGCATCTTGCATACACACTAACAACTTCGTCTACCTAACTGGTTGTACACACATTGATTAGCTGCGTAGGTTACAATAAACACACCAAGCATATAAGAAACATAGACAACATATAATTATGGGTTATTTGCGCTACTAGTAGTAGAGATAAATGATTGTCTTTAGGATCGTGGATATAAGTTTGTGTATTCTTTGTTGGAGGGAAAGAACATTTGCTGTATCTGAGAGGGGAAGAAAGGAATGCTGAGTGTCACGTTGTAGTGACCCGCGTACCCTGCGGGTTGGATGTGTCAATGTAAATCTGTCTTTCATGTTTGTCCGATTGCCAATTTATGCATTGTTGGTCAGCAGTTGCCCCGGCCATCTGTTTTGAGATGGCCTCAGAAGAGAGGGGGAGATTCCTCTTATCACTATTTTATTGTTCCTTTGGTACTCGTGAGGGGTCTGGCTGATCGCTCTCTTCCTGTGTCTCTTCCTATATCAGCAGACCGGTCAAGGAGCACCATTAACCATGTGGTTTGGACGGGGGTGTTTTGTCCCCTGGGGAGATAACGCAGGATTGATTCAGACCAGGAGGTGTTATTGTAGGGATCAGAAGATTGCATTGAATAAAGGGGTGAAATTATTTTTTTATTACATTGTTTATGTAAAAAGGTCAACTGCAAAAGACTCGTTTATTAAATGTATGACATGCTAAACATTTCACATTATTATTCAGTGATTTAATAATATAATTGCATATTAGTTACGTCATTGCGTGATTACTAAATGAAATTGTTAACTGAACCCGCCCATTGAAACAAACTGAATCAGTTCGCAGAAAACAATCTGATTTCCCTGAAACAATATACCTCCAGGAGCCACGGCCCACTGGCATTAAATTTGTGATCCTTGATGTGCTTTATCTCGGATGGCCTGAAGGTAAGCAAGTTTAAATTTTTGGGTGAACTATCCCATTTCTGACTTAAAATGGCGCATCAGATTAGCTAACGTTAATTGTTACCTGATCCTCCTCTGTTTGTTATATGCAAACTTTTTATCGCAAATTTGGCATTTGACTTCATTTTTGGAAGATTCTAAAGTAAAATAATGCCAGACTGCTGATGTTGACGCTGGTGGCATTCTTCTTCGTGTGAGAGAGAGCAAACCCTGCCCAGCAACCGATTGTAAAGATTTTATTGGTCATGTCAGTATCTGTGCTGATTTCCTACACAATGCTGAAATACTAAAAACTCCTTATCCTACCATAAGCCATAACATTTGTAGAAGTTTCTGATGACATTGTGTATCACAGCTGGACCCATCTTAGTTTTTTCTTAGTCTTTTTTATTCACAGTTAACAACATGATTGAGTTGACAAATTAAATCTGCTACGGAGCGGATTTTGTGCTTGGGAAAAATTAAAAAGAAGGAGACGTTTCCTTGATGAAATCGATTCCAACCTTTTCCCAGCCCTACCTGCTGGCAAAGACGGAATTTGCGTTCATTCAATTCCACCCATTCAGCTTTTTCCCTAAAGCATCATTTATAATAAATTATTTTTGAACAAACAAATAATGTTTGAACTTTATATTTGTTAGGCTAGTAGGTTTTGCTGTGATATTTAAGTTGGAATTGAGAATTGTACTCGTAATTGGTATGTAAATTTTGATGTCATATAAGCTTATTTATTAAAATAAAAGATAACATGAGTCAAAAACACTGACAACAGCAATAATTTTCGTTTTTTGGTGGCAGGGCCAGTGAAAATTTGGACTGGGCAAGCAAAAATTGTAACCACTTGCCCAACCAGACCAGTAGAAAAAAATCCTTAGCGTTGAGCCCTGCTGATAAACTGACACAATTTATTACTATGAAAAGTAGGAGAAACCACTGAATATAGTAATTTTCATATATAACAAATTACTTGCACCTCAGAGCGAGAAAACGACACACAATAAATGTGATCATTTCTTTCGGAGGTGGATACCTGCTGTTTGGAAGCACAGTCGTGTACGTAAACTTTGACGACAGACTTTGCTCAAGCACTTCAGAATGACCATAACAACATCCAGGTCCTTGTGAGTTATTATAATATCTGTAGTAGTGTAGCTCGTAACGGATTCTCTGCATTTGCCTTTTTAAGACATTTCATTAAAATTTGCCCAGATGTAAGTTTTTTTCACTTCTTTCACATTTACTACAATTCTTTGTGATGCCTAGCAAAGGAAGATAGTTTAGTAATGGGCAAATCTGGTGATTTAATTCTCATCCATTCTTTATTAGTTGGCATGGGTACACATTTTCTCAGACTACAGTCTGTGTCTATGTCTAGAAACTGTTTTTTGGAGGTGTGTTTTAAAGCCATATTTTAAGTTGGCAGTTGCATCATCCTTATTCCCCACCCACCTTGGAGCCTGAAAACCAGGGATGCACAGATTACCAGCAGATTATGCACCAGGGTTGTAAGAATGATATACTTGAACAGATAAAACAATTAATGCTCTCTCTCTACCCGACTGACCAACACAGTTTCTGGAAAATTATCAGGTGTTGAGCTATCACAGAGCTTGTCTTATGTGTATTGATTGAAGTGGACCATTCCAACCTCCCGTCCAGATGAAGTACGAGCCAAAGTACAATGGTGAAACAACGGTTATTGCAGCAAACTATATTTCTCAGGCACCAGGATCTCTTCCTCCACTGACACAGGATGCAACTTACGGCAAACAAGTCGCCCATTTTTATCACTCCTTAATATGATACTGAGGATCTGTTTTACTCTGGATCAACAGAGAGTGATGGAAGGTGGTATTAGCACATCGAATAGTACGAACTATACTGAAGTTATGATTGAGAAACTTGTAACCCTCGTTAGGGGTGTTTAAGGGTTATTCATTAGTGTGACACAAATCATGGGTCTCATGCCGTACCAGAAGACTCTTGAAGAAACTCTTGTTCTCCATAAACTACAGGATCTGCAGTAAATATGCAGTTTAGACTTGCTGAGGATCTCATTGTTGCTACCGCAGAAGTCTTCAGCTTTGGACAGTTTGCTGTAGTCCTCATCTCTGTTAGCAGCCAGACTAAGCCTGTAGGCATTTTTGAATGCAGGCCGAGGGTCAAACTTAAGGAAGATGATGCACATAAGGAGGTTACTGATAGCAGGAGTTTTTAATCACAGTGAGGTCAGAGATCAGAGCTGGCATGTGCTAGATGACATCTATGTGTTGTCTTTTGAAGGATTACAAATTTAAGAATCTGTTTAAAATATGCCGATCCTATGCATATTTGTTATAGGTTCCAATATAACAACATGAACTGAAAAAGTTATGTATTGACAGGCTGACTATGTGAGGTCCTTGGTGATGTGGACACGAAGGTTTCTAAAATGGCTGACACTCCACTGGTGTGTCATTGATGATAATGGGGGTGTGCGCTCTGTCCCGTCTCATGATGTCCACCACTAGCACTTTGGTCTTTTTGGCACTGAGGGAGAGGTTGTTCTCCTGTCACCATTGCCAGGGTGTTCACCATTTCTGTAGGTCATCTCTTCGGTAATCAGTTCTACTACAGTTATACTATCAGTGAATTAGAGCTGTGTGTGTCCATGCAGTTGTGTGTATAGAAAGGAGTACAGAAGTGCATTGTGTATCTCTACACTTGTGTAGTTTGGTGAGTGATGTTTGTCTGTTCCAGAAATGAACACCTCATCTTCTGCATAGAGCTCATTCAGCACCTTGAAGACACATGAAGAAGGCTTTGACCACACTTTAAACACAGATCTAGGATGAGAACATGTGCTTGAGTCATCTTCAACTTCTCCAACACCACAAGTGTTTCTCAGTTCAGTTCCAAGAGTCCAACAACACAACACTCCTTAATCACTGCTGATTATGAATGTTTTTCTTATTTCAATCCCCCTGTTTTGGACATTACTGGACCAGTAATGGGCTGGAGCTAAAATCTGCAGGACAGTGGCCCTCCAGGAACTGATTTTATCAACCCCTGTCATAAACAACCCAATGGTGTATAGTTAGAATTAGCTCAGCCTTAAACATCAACAGCAGTAACTGAAATATAAACATTAATGGAGCAATCCAAAACATTATACATAGGGACTAAGTTTACTGGCCATAAATAATTTCTGCCACGAAACTGCAGAACAAATTGGGGAAACACATCTAATTGCAATTTTTATTACTATTGTTCATATTTAGATCTTAATCGATCTGCCTTTGATGCGTTAAACCACGGTCTCCTTCTTTCTCGTCTGGAATATTGAATCGGCAATAAAGGGTTTAAATAAGGAAGACATACAAAATGTCCAGAGCAGTGGGTCCCTAATGCTGGAGTTGAGAACCACTGCTCCAGGAAATACTATTCGCAAACATATTTGTTTACACTTCTTTGCTGATGGTGTTACCTGTCTCAGGCCGAAGAGACCCGAAGGGTAAACAGAACACGCACAGTGCAACATCTGTAGAAAAGTTAGAGACACACGAATATGCTGCGAGCTCTGGCGATGTTTAATGAACTCTGCATTCTTTCTCATTTGTTTCATTATAAAACAGTAACATGAATTGCACATTCACTTTCAAGAACACAGTTGTTAATCACAAAATCATTTTTTCTTGTTTTGTTTTGTTTCTGTATTTACACATTACACATTTTGATTTCGACCCTCTACACTGGCACTCAGATGTTTGCCTTTGAAAACTAGTGACTTCATACAGTTTTTGCTGGACTGCCTTTAAGGGCATAAAAAGTGGTTGTCAAATAATTTTTTCCAGCTCAATAGTGACAAAACTGAAATCATTATTGTTAGTCTTACAAAATCAAGTTGTTGCTTGGTTAATAAGGTTGGTTTTAGTTTTCCTTCAATTTCACCCTAGGTAAGATATTTGTGTCATCCTTGACTTTGAGATTTAATCAGTCAAACTCTGGATAAAGGTACTCACAGTTTTATTACCTTGTGATTACAGTTTTGTAATTCTCTTCAACAATCTTCACTCATGCCTTCAGATGGTCCAGAATGCTTCTGTTGCATGGCTGCTGACATTGGCTGAATATACAATCATTTAAATGGCTTTCGGTTTATTCTAGGATGCAGTATAAGATGTTTGTTTTTTAACATGACACAGCACTATACATATCTGGGACTGACACTTGTTACACTTCCAGCATTCAAAGCATATTCACAAACTTGTAAAGCAACTTCTAAAATAGTTCAGCAGCCTTTCCTGAAAATGAACCTTTCACTGACTGAATAACAAGGCAGATGAGAGTTTAGATGTATGACTGTCATTCTTCTCAATCTCACATCTCTTCCTGGTAGAAGTGAAAGAAATTTCAGAGCTGCTGTTCAACACGACAGTTCAGAGGAAGAAGAAGAGGTGAGTGTTTTATGATGTGTCATTGGTCACTTTGTGCTTCTGTAATGCTGTGCTAAAGTTGTTTTGAAGATTTTATTTAAAACTGATGATCGAGTGTGTCTTCGTCAGTAAATCATATAAAGCTGTGCTTTCTGATATTGTTGGCACATGGTGTGAAATCAGTGTTTCTCTTTTTAAAGTTAGTGTGTATGTGATTTTTAAACATTATTTGTCATACGCTCTTTACTCTTTGAGAGAGAAACTATCACTCAGCATCGACAGACAGTTTTGATGAAATATTGTGTCTATATGGTAAACTTTGTAACAGACTTGTTTAATGAAATCAGCAGCATTTCTACTTCATTAACACTCTTTTACTTTAGTTCACTGTACAGTAAGTGTTAAACAGTAGAGTTACAGAAATGCAGGTAACTGCTAAATATAGAAACTATAGAGCTTGATCACTTTTGAATTTAGATCCTGGCAAAGTAGGGCTAAATAGCTTTATACCATAATAATGATTTATAATCAATTCACACATAACCTGTGCTTTTATGCATGTGCTGAAAACATCTGAATCTTAGTGATGTTTATCAGAAGTAAAGTAACCCTGAATCAGGATTCAGAAACATAAAGCTGCTTTTTGAAAACCATCCAGCTGATAACAGAGTTTCAGCAAAGAGTCTAACCGGTTTCATTTGTTTTCATGAAATGATCCTGGTTTAACTGGTTCAAACATATTTCTGCAGAGCTTTCAAAATCACCAGTTATTAACTATTACAGCAAATCATTTTTCTTCCCCTACAAATAAATAGCACATAAATGAGCACAGCTATCAAACTGACTAGTGAATACTAACTGTGAATACTGCAAATACTGTAATCACAACACAAAGTTCATTCAGTCTATAAAATCAGTCAGATGACACTTGGCAGGTGGTCTGGCATCACAAGGACAATAAGCTGCTCTTCTGTCTCCTTGTTTGTATCTACCATTTGTCCAAACACAACAAACAAAACTCTGTAATTTGTCATACTATCTAATGAACCTTTTCAATTGTCCCTAAACTGATAAATCCACTAGGAAAGATCTTAAACAGATAACTGACAGCTTTGATCTTAAACGATTAATTAGTGGACCTAAATAACTCATTTTACTTGAGTAAAATGACCTGAGTTTGTGATCAGCATAGTGTACAAAATTTTTAATAACAAAACACAAAGCAATTAATTAATACAAAAAATTATAATAATTTAAAATTAATTAAAATAAAAAATAATAAAAAATTAATTTAAAAATATCATTTTTTGAAATAATTATAGTAAATTTGTTTAACACAACTCTCTGATGATTCAGGTCTCTGGAAAGAGACAATAATCCAAATAATCCAAATAACATTTGATTACTTAGGTGCACATGTTAAGAGTGAAACTACTTAAAATATTGTTCTTGTCCTGCAGCTGTGAATCAGTGAGGGATGATGGCGTCTGTTAAAGAGATGTTGATGGGCTCAATGAAGGAGCTGGTAGAAGCTGAACTGAAGGAGTTTAAATGGCACTTAATGAATCCATCTTATAAGCATATACCAAGTTCTGAATTGGAAAATGCAGATATATTCGACACAGTGGATAAGATGATAGCATGTTTTGGACCAGAAGAAGCTGTGAAGGTCACGGTGGACATCCTGAGGACGATGAACCAGAATGAACTGGCTAAACAGTTGGAGAACAAGCATGAGCAAGGTAACATTTAATTCACTGTGACTGTAACGTGATGAAGTATTTACAAGTGTGATGGTTTGACTTTAGCCTCTTTTCTTCTTTGCTCTGCTGATGTGTTTGTGTATCGCACGCCATTTTAACATTTAATCTAAAAACTGTACTAGTTTCTATTTTCATGCTACTAGTATTTATTTTTTAGATACTAGTATCTTTTCCATTAAGTACTAGCATTTATTCATTAGCTACTACTGCTTATTCCTTAGGTACTAGTGTTTATTCTTTAGCTACGAGTGTCTTTTGTAAAGTTACTAGTACTTATTCATTAGATACTAGTTCTTATGTTTTAGATACTAGTACTTATTGCAATAGTGGACACCAATTAACACCAATTTTATCATCTGTTAATTAACTATTTTTTCCTCCAGTAAAAACAATAAATATCATATTAGGGCTGTATGTTAACTTATTTGCATATAGCACTGGTGCTACAGAGGTTGAATGTTTTTACATAAATATTCTGTACAGGGCATACAAAATCCAAACCCTTATGGTTTTCAGACAAACAATTTCTTTATTTGGACAAAAAATATTAGGGCTGCACAATTTGGTCAAAGATGTTGTTTTTATATATCAATATAACTAATAATTATTATGGTTATTGTTTCTATATAGAAATATTAAACAAAATAAGGAATATTACTTTTGTAATACCACTATTTCACTATAATATAAAAAACTGAGCATTTAAGAATAAATACAATAATAAATATATAGCTGCAAGAAAAAAACAAAAACAAATGTACACTGGAGAAAAACATAAGGATTTGCAAATGTTTACCTCAAATTTCTAATAATTTTAATTATTATATAATTAATTATATAAATTAATAGACCTGTTTAAAAACTTTTTTAGTGAGGAGTAGGCTAATCTAATAGCCTAGTCTTTTATTATCCTCACAGCACGTCATGCGGTGATGTGCTCTGAAATTACTGCGGGGCAAGTTAATTCTAATTTAGCTTAATAATAAAAATAACCTAATAATAATAATGCTAAATCCTCTTAATATTGCCAATATTTGATCCTTAATATCTCAAACTATCGTCGACACATAGGACACAACTGTTTGTTCAGTCAATGAAGGTATACCATCACATAGTTCTCGTTTGGCAAATTTAATATAAGCTGTTCTGTTTTAATACAACCCTGCTGAAAAAAAAAATAACAATAGAACTATCACAGAATATTCTAATGGTTTCCACTACAAATACCATTACAAACATTACAAACCATCAACTTTGACCATTAAAACCATTAAAAAATGGTTTTCTGTAGTGTGTTTTGGGACATATTCCATTAGGATTTATAGGTTTTAACAAGCCACCAACAGAAGGTGACCAATTACCAGTAGAGACCAACAGGGTCCATTACAGTTTCCATTGAAACCAATACAAGCCCCATTATAACCAGGTAAAACCATTACAAATTTTGTGATGGTGTCTATTGTTTTTTTTTTTTCAGCAGGGAAATTAAGTTAGAACAAGTTCAATAAAACATGTTTATTATATTTTTACAGGCAAAGGAGAATAGCCAAACCAAAGACAAAGAAAACACAATGTAACATTAACAAAAGCATACACAATGGAATGCGCACATGTGAGTGGGGCTATAGTAGCATCTAGTGGTGGCTGATTTTATTAGCCTCAGCTGCGTGTGGATTACTATAACTATAAACTATCACAAATGTCTCTGTTTGAACTAAATGCTGCACATTAATGTAATTCTTAACTCTGCAGGCACCGAAAAGCATTTGTTTCAGTGTAGTGACGCAAATTTGCGAATTTTTCAAATTGTGTACACGTTAATGAATTGCACTGGGTCTTGTTCGCTGGTAGTGAAATGTGAAATGTGGTGAAATGCTGTAAACTGCGAAAATGAAGTCTCAATATCCAAATGAAATGAACAAGATTGACTCGGGCAAGACATCAATAAAAGCACGTGTGTCACCTGATCCACAAATGCACAGAATCCTTTTTGCATGAGCAATTTATGATATTTTAATGCAGAACAAAACATTTTTATTTGCAAACACGTCTGTATTTATACAAATCGCTGCACAATCATTTAATCCCGAATTCCACAGACTCAAATTGAAAGGCATTTGTTTGTAGTTCGTAAGATACATGCATAAAATGTATGCAGTACATGGATAATTGTGCGTGCATCTATTAATCATTTTGAGTCTAATATCATCCCATATGAAAGTACTTGATGAACATATACTGTGTGTGGATAGTACACAATTAGAAAGCGTTTAGGTCAACCAATCACCAAGCAATGCTTAATTTTGTTTAGTCTGTGGTGTAAAAAGGCCACATTAGCAATCCAAAAAAAAAAATGGTTGGGTCAAAATGTCAGAATAATTTTTGTCCCAAATTTTTATCGGTTTTACTGGTGGTCCACTGTATGAAGAATTTTTGGGTATTTTTGGGTAAATATGTCACAGTTTACTCACTTATGTAAATGCACTATAGTGTCCTGCACCCACTAGTAAAAAATATCAAAAATTATATCTGGTGTCTGAATCATTTTTTTTGTTTGACTGTATATACAGTCATGGCCAGAATTACTGATCTCCTGTCAGGTGTTCTCCAACCTCATCATGCATTATAGGAGAGACTCAGACCTGTAATCTTGGCAAATGGCGTATTTTCAAAACTACTGAATAAATGGGTGTTAATAATTGTGGCCATGTGGAGATGAGAAAACATTTATTTTATAATGGGATTTACCCCCATTTTTAATAGTTGTAGAAGTTGTCGTTTTAAAGGTTACATTTTTTATTATTATTATTATTATTTTTAATAAACGATAAAATAATTAACAATGCAGATTAATTTTCAAGATTTTTTGTTTATATTTACCAAGACCATGACTGTATATATAAATTCAAATTAATGTGAAGAAAAATTCCAGAATGAAATGCCTCATTTTTGTATTATATTCAACAGTAACTTAATTATGTTGAGAAAGTTAAATAAATTTTTTTTCACCATGTTTTTATTAATTTTTGTTTCAGTCTATTTAACAGAGGATCGGATGCTTCAGAAGTTTTTGGAAACTCACAAAATGAACCTGAAGAAAAAAGCAGAATGTATTTTTGAGTGCAAGAAAGTAAATGAAGTTGATCTCAAGGCTGTTTACACAGAACTGTTCATCACAGAGGGCGATATGAAAGAAGTCTATCAGGAACGTGAGATTCTGAATATTGATGATGCTTTCTGGAAGAAACAAACACAGGACAAATCAATCAATTGCAGTAAATTATTTACATTATTAAGGGAAAATAATGAGGAAAATATTGTGCTGACTAAAGGCATCGCTGGCATTGGAAAAACTGTCTCTGTGCACAGATTCATCCTGGACTGGGCTGAAGGAAAAGACAATCAGGATATA
Organism: Labeo catla; assembly: GCA_012976165.1. Taxonomy (NCBI): domain Eukaryota; kingdom Metazoa; phylum Chordata; class Actinopteri; order Cypriniformes; family Cyprinidae; genus Labeo; species Labeo catla. The sequence continues at coordinate 59,150 of VONZ01001359.1, read as the reverse complement.
CACTGTGTGTTCCTGCTCCCATTCAGAGAGATTAACAGGATTAAGGATAGAAAGTTCAATCTTCATGAATTCCTACTGGAATTTTGTGATGAATTGAAGGACCTGGAGAAATCAAAGTTATATACAGAATATAAACTTGCATTTATATTTGATGGCCTTGATGAAAGTCGAATGCCTTTGAATTTTGAAAGCGAAGCATTGAAGATGGTTGAGAGAAGATCATCTGTAGATGTGCTGTTTACAAGTCTGGTGAAAGGCAAGCTGCTTCCATCAGCTCTTGTCTGGGTGACATCACGACCAGCAGCAGCCAATCAGATCCCTCCTGAGTATGTAGGTTTATTTACAGAGGTGCGAGGATTCACTGATCAACAGAGGGACGAGTACTTCAGAAAGAGCATCAAAGATGAGAATCTGGTCTCCAAAATCATCTCACACATTAAGACGTCTCATAGTCTCTACATCATGTGCCACATTCCTGTGTTCTGTTGGATCACGGCCACAGTACTTCAAAATATTCTCATCAAGAACAGTGAAGGGATCAGCACAACACTCACTGAAATGTACATTCACTTCCTGCTGATACAGATGAACATGAAGAGCCAGAAGTACGATGAAAAAGCAGAACGACAACGCACAAAGCTTTTATGTTTAAATAAAGAAATGATTTTGAAGTTAGCCAAACTAGCATTTGAACAGCTGAAGCAGGAAAACATTGTGTTCTATGAGGACGATCTGAAAGCATGTGATATTGATGTGAGTAAAGGCACTGAGTTCACAGGAATGATTGCTGAGATCTTTAAGATGGAAGATGGACTTCATGAGACTAAAGTATTCTGCTTTGTGCATCTGAGTGTTCAAGAGTTTCTCGCTGCAGTGCATGTGTTCTTCTGCTACCTGAACAAAAAGGAGGAGCTTAAGTTTTTCTTTGATAAACCAGAAGAAAATATCACATTGCAGAAGCTACTGCAGAAGGCTGTTGATAAAGCCATGGAGAGTCAGAGAAGACATCTGGACCTGTTCCTGCGCTTTCTGATGGGCATTTCACTGAAATCCAGTCAAAACCTGCCCAAGGCCTGATCACGCACACTGAAGACACCACAGAGAGCATCACAAAAACAACTGAATACATTAAACAAATACAAAACAGGAATATATCAGATGAAGCAACAGTCAACCTATTTTACTGCTTTCTTGAGCTCAAAGATCATTCATTATATGACGAAATCCAGGGTTATCTCAGTTCAGATGAACATCCAGGAAGAAAACTCTCATCTTCGATGTGCACAATGCTGACCTACGTACTGTTCATGTCAGAGAAGGTGCTGGATGAGTTAAACCCAAAGAGGTTCACGTCACCTTCAAACTACGAGAGACTCATCCCAGCTGTGAGATGCTGCAGAAAAGCACTGTGAGTAATTTTACTGACGTTTTTCAATTTTACTGACTGATGTTGAATTAAACGTTTTGTTCTACATCACTAAATAATTAAATGTAAACATATTGTGTGAAATATTGTTTTGTGAAGCTGATTTATGATGGACTGAAGATTTCACACTGTTGACTGAACTTACTGAAGTTTGACATTCACATTTACTGGATCACTATGTTCAAATATGTGGATAAATTGGTGTCTCATAACTATAGCTAGCAGATATTTCCCCTGTCTATATTGTAGTGTGATTGTATTAGTGGACAGGCAGGCCTACTGAAAAAACATGATGAGAAAACTCAACCATCCTAGAAAACCTGGAATTTTGTAATGCAGTTTTCCAGTTATGAGAATGAAATGATACCTAATCTTCATTAATGACTTCTTTCAACAGTTCAAAATGTTCATGTTAATTTAAAAACATGTTCTCTTCCTTATGGATTTAATTATTACAATAGCTTTATTTTCACTTCATCAGTAAAATTCTCAGCTCTGAGGATCTTATTATTTATGGTTCTTGCCTCATTTCAATAGGACAGATTTAGTGTTTATAACTTTACATCCGCTGTGACTGGATCATTGAATCAGTGAGTTGAACTGGATCAGTTTGATTCATGAACAATTTGCTGCAGTGTTGAGCTCAAATGCACAGATGAGTTATGAGCTTAACCCTTAGGTTTTGACCAGGAGGCATTTTTCAGGCTTTGTAGGTGGGACATTCAAATTAATTGGGACATTTGTGTTTACTTAAGTTACTTATGGAATTTTAATGGATAAAGTGGTAACATTTGATAAAAAGTATACATTAAAAAGCATTTACAAATAATTTGCAAACTGTAGTTATTCAATAGTTTCTAACCTGTTGTTAATATATTAATAGACTATATACAAACAGTGAGGTCTTAATGTATTGTCAGTGTGATTAACAAATTCTTATTGGTTAATTTTTTTAATTTAATGTATTGTTTTATTGTTTTAACCTTTATTGGTCATTAATTGCATTAGTATTAAGAGTTTCTTAAAGGGGTCATCGGATGCCCATTTTCCACAAGTTGATATGATTCTTTAGGGTCTTAATGAAAAGTCGATTAAAAATTCTCAATGGTTTTGTAAAACAACACCCTTTTTACCTTGCAAAAATCAGCTCTGCAAAAATTCTAAGGGGTTGTTCCTTTAAATGCAAATAAGCTTTGCTCGCCCCGCCCCTCTCTTCTCTCTGTGGAATGATGATCTTGTTTACTTTAGCTGCGTTTAGCCGCTAAACTTCCTAACTACCACGTTATAAGGAAAGGCGATCGCAAAGATTCATAAACCCTTATACTCACTTCTGCTGTAAGTAAAGCTGGATCACAAATGATTTGCGCGAACATAGACGGATATATGTAGATTGGGAGGCGCATTCCAACATAATCTACTGCATCAGCGGCTCAGATGTCAGGAGTAAATGATGACCACTATGTTCATTATTACATCCAGCAACACAATACCTCAATCGTTCAATCAGAGATATTCTTGTCTATCTTACATCCCTGCTCTGGCATCAAAACATGGAAAGTTATTGGACTGTGACAGCTGGTCTAAGGTAAGAGCTCATGTCAATCAACTATGGTGGGAGCGTACTCTGTCGGTGTGACGTCACACTGACAGGCATCTGAGAATGGCTTGATTTGAAAAAGGGGATATTATTTTTACAGATTAATTAAAAACCACTGCATGGATTTTTATCATTATAGGGTAGATTTGTACATACACTGCCAACACACATTAATGTTCATACAACATGTAAAAGTGAAATTAGCATCCGATGACCCCTTTAAAATGTCCAAATACATTAAGTCTTTTTAACTACTTAAAAAATTAAATGCTGTCAATATGAAATGCATAGAAATACTTACTAGATCACATTGTTAAAATACACCAGTTAGGATTAGGAGTAGGTTTAGAGTTAGGCTTATTGGCAAATGGATATACAGTTTATACAGTATCATTAATACAGTGTGCAAGGTCCCTATTGTTACGGAGTGAGAGATGAAGCATGAAGCGGGCGGATCCATTTGCAAACTTTTATTCAGGGACATTGACAAAGACATGGTCATAGCAGGCAGGGTCAGACAATGGCAGACAGGTATATAGACAGCAAGACAAAAGAGTGTTCCATAACACAGGCAAGGGTCAATCCACAGCGAACGTTATCCGAAGGGCGAGGAAAAAAGAGTAATCCAGAAAGACAGGCGAGAGTTCCAATAGGCTGGCAGCAAAATAGACAAGACAATGTATCAATGTGTGGGTTCAAGACTCGGATGACTAAAGACAAGAACAAGACTAGACTAAACTCGAAAACAAACTGACTGGGCCCTGTACAGTTGCTAACACACAAACAAGTGCTAAACGCAAACCAATACTCGGCCGCAACTGACAGGAATTCCGGGATTTAAATAGTGTCTCTGATTGGGTACAGGTGATAGCCACAATGGCTGATGGGGAACGTAGTCCAGCGTGTGGTGTAACAGTCAGTGTAATGTGAATGTCAAAGCGATCTCTGGTGGCAAGCAGACTGACGTTCAGGAATAGGTTTGTGACGCCTATAAAACATGGAAACCCAATGTGTGTATGTGTGCTTAATGTATTTGTAAACAGTTTAAGTATCACTGAATTTTAGTGCAATTAATGTCCAACAAAAGGTGGTTTAAAGCACTTAATTTATGACATTTTCAGATTTTCTGAACCAATCTAAAGTGAGAACAATCTGCAGTTAATAAATTGTCAACAAAGTATTATATATGACAATAAATGAACCCACTATTTGTATATAGTCTATTAATGTATTAACTACAGTTTACAAACTGCTAATAAACTATAACATTTTTGAAATTATATATAAGTGCTGTGGTATTGTGTTCGTATTATAACGTGTTATTCAGTACAAACATGCACTCCAGATTATAAACTATATAACCTATCTGATAAATTCATATTAATATGGCTGTTTGTTTTGTCCTCTTCACAGGCTGTGTGGGTGTCTCACTGCTCAGTCCTGTGAAAGTTTGTCTTTAGCTCTACAGTCATTAAACTCTGTCCTGAGAGAGCTGGATCTGAGTAACAATGACCTGCAGGATCATGGAGTGAAGCTTCTTTCTGATGGACTGAAGAGTCCAAACTCTAAGCTGGAGATATTGAGGTTTGAGTTTTGAAATGCTTAAATTGATTTGATTGATTGATTTATTATTATTTTCAAATCACACGGTTAAGATTAATTCTGTGTTAAATTACTGTGTTGTTCTTGTTCAGATTTTCCATATGTAATCTCACTGCACAGTCTTGTGGGAGTTTGTCATCAGTTTTACAATCATCAAACTCTGTCCTGAAAGAACTGGATCTGAGTAACAATGACCTGCAGGATTCTGGAGTGATGCTTCTTTCTGAAGGACTAAAGAGTCCAAACTGTCAGCTGGAGATACTGAGGTAACTGGTTTTCCATAAAATAATTAACAAAATGCTACCATAAGAAATGGTTATTGAATTTTATCAACAAATGTTTAATCTGCTCTCAATGCAATGCCAGAACAAGAGATAAAAACATTCTCACAGGGCCAGCTCTTGCCAACTTGAACTAAAAATAAACAACACATTTGCAACAGTATTTATTATTTTTGTTAATGTTAGTTATTGAAAATTAACCTTATTTTAATTTGTTTCCAGTGAAACTATCACACTTCTCTAGCATACAGTAATGTTGCGTTTAATCTTTCAAATAAATTTGAAAAGTGTTCGACTTCCAGTAGATGGCAGCAGTGTTTTATTAAACCATAGCACTTTCTAACGTTATCACCTCCAGTTAAACTGAGAAATGTACATCTTTAAAGTGAATTTTACATAAAATGTTGCTATTTTAATAAGCCCAGTTATATACAATTATTACTAAATTAACGAATTCCATTAGCCAAATACCATAAATCCCCAAATACTTCACACTATTACTAGTGTAAAAATATTATTAAAACGTGTTATCATGTGACACGAAAAATGACACGTTAAAAATGACTATGTTAAAAAGTCTCACATTTCTGGTACTCCATTGTTATTACCCTATTTTAAACTTTTAGACTAGGCCAACATTTAGTTTGTTCACAAACTTTTACCTCATGTAGTTTATATGATCATCATTCATTACATCATATTACCAGTAGTAGTACTGTTAAAAACAACAACAACAACAGCTTTACTCATTTTGGCAACCCTAGGGATCGGCGGTGCCCCTAGCATTTGCCTATTCCACCTATATCACAGCCCGGCCCAGCATTCCCAGATAGCATCTGTATATGGGGGCACTTAAGGCAACAATACGACGCTGCTGGCCTTCTTATGGCCCGGACAAAATGGATGTAACCCTGAAGTGGTCCACATGTGTTCACGGCAATGTGTAATCCGAATGTGACCCTAACATGGTGCATGTGGTAAATAGTAAATATGGCCCAAATAGTGCCAACCAAATGTGGCAAAAATGTGACACAATCTACAGAGGCTAATCAGGGTATTAACCAAATGTGGTCGACGTATGTTTCAGCAAATGTGGCCCAGGTGTATTAAAATGCATCTGGGCCAGTTTTGGCAAAGATATAGCAGTGTAAGCACTAGCTAATGTGAGCCTAGCATGAGCCTAAAGTGGCCAAATGTTGCCCAAATAAAATGTGGCTGTGCAGTGGCCTGCTTGTGGACCGCTGCAAAAATGCCACCATTCCATGCAGCATGTGGGTCACATGAGGGGAAGAGCACGGTTAGAATAAAAATGAACTGTGGCCCACATTAGAGCCAGTTTTGGTTTATTTGGTTGGCTTACAGTGGGACAAAAAGTATTTAGTCAGCCACCAATTGTGTAAGTTCTCCCACTTAAAAAGATGAGAGAGGCCTGTAATTTTCATCATAGGTATACCTCAACTATGAGAGACAAAATAAAAAAAAACTCCAGAAAATCACATTGTCTGATTTTTAAAGAATTTATTTGCAAATTATGGTGGAAAATAAGTATTTGGTCACCTACAAACAAGCAAGATTTCTGGCTCTCACAGATCTGTAACTTCTTCTGTAAGAGGCTCCTCTGTCCTCCACTCGTTACCTGTATTAATGGCACCTGTTTGAACTCGTTATCAGTATAAAAGATACCTGTCTACAACCTCAAACAGTCACACTCCAAACTCCACTATGGCCAAGACCAGAGAGCTGTCAAAGGACACCAGAAACAAAATAGTAGACCTGCGCCAGGCTGGGAAGACTGAATCTGCAATAGGTAAGTAGCTTGGTGTGAAGAAATCAACTGTGGGAGCAATTATTAGAAAATGGAAGACATACAAGACCACTGATAATCTTCCTCGATCTGGGGCTCCACACAAGATCTCACCCCATGGGGTCAAAATGATCACAAGAACGGTGAGCAAAAATCCCAGAACCACACGGGTGGACCTAGTGAATGACCTGCAGAGAGCTGGGACCAAAGTAACAAAGGCTACCATCAGTAACACACTACGCTGCCAGGGACTCACATCCTGTAGTGCCAGACATGCCCCCCTGCTTAAGCCAGGCCCATCTGAAGTTTGCTAGAGAGAATTTGGATGATCCAGAAGAGGATTGGGAGAATGTCATATGGTCAGATGAAACCAAAATAGAACTTTTTGGTAAAAACTCTACTCATCGTGTTTGGAGGAGAAAGAATGCTGAGTTGCATCCAAAGAACACCATACCTACTGTGAAACATGGGGGTGGAAACATCATGCTTTGGGGCTGTTTCCCTGCAAAGGGACCAGGACGACTGATCCGTGTAAAGGAAAGAATGAATCGGGCCATGTATCATCAGATTTTGAGTAAAAAACCTCTTTCCATCAGCAAGGGCGTTTAAGATGAAACGTGGCTGGGTCTTTCAGTATGACAATGATCCCAAACACACCGCCCGGGTAATGAAGGAGTGGCTTCGTAAGAAGTATTTCAAGCTCCTGGAGTGGTCTAGCCAGTCTCCAGATCCAAACCCCATAGAAAACCTTTGGAGGGAGTTGAAAGTCCGTGTTGCCCAGCGACAGCCCCAAAACATAACTGCTCTAGAGGAGATCTGCATGGAGGAATGGGTCAAAATACCAGCAACAGTGTGTGAAAACCTTGTGAAGACTTAGAGAAAACGTTTGATCTCTGTCATTGCCAACAAAGGGTATATAAAGTATTGAGATGAACTTTTGTTATTGACCAATACTTATTTTCCACCATAATTTGCAAATAAATTCTTTAAAAATCAGACAATGTGATTTTTCTGGATTTTTCTTTTCTCATTTTGTCTCTCATAGTTGAGGTATACCTATGATGAAAATTACAGGCCTCTCTTATCTTTTTAAGTGGGAGAACTTGCACAATTGGTGGCTGACTAAATACTTTTTTGCCCCACTGTATATGCGACAATGCTAAGGCTTATTCGACGCCCAAATCTGGAAAACAGGACCGGACTGCCCAAATGCTATTATTTCATGTGGTATGTGGGCGAGAACAAGGTGTTGGATCTGGGCCAGAATTAAAATTGGTGTTGGACAGATTGGGCTAGTTCTGGTCATTTTTTTTTTTATTTTATTATTTTATTTTTTTGGCTGATGTGTCCTTCCTGTGGCCCAAATCTGGCAAACAGAAGTGGTCCACCCACATGCCATCATTGTACACAGTAGTGGGCTGGGTCAAGGTGTTGGATCTGGGCCAGATCCGGGCAAGAATTAAAATAAATGTGGTCCTGACTTGGGTCAGTTCTGCTTAATTTAGTTCTGCTTGTGGCCCAAATCTGGCAAACAGGAGCGGACCAAGTCAAGTCAAGTCAACTTTATTTATATATAGTTTTTAACAATACAGAATTGTGACAAAGTGGCTGTACGGTATTAAGTAGGAAAAAGTGCATCAATAATGCAAAAGGGCAACAGTAAACACTCAATTTTTAGTTAAAGGCAGTTCATCATTGAATTCAGTGATGTCATCATTCAGCTCAGTTCGGTTAAAATAGTATACAAAATCATTTGAAAATTAAGTGCCCCAACTAAGCAACCCAGAGGCAACAGCAGCAAGGAACCAAAACTCCATTGGTGACAGAATGGAGAAAAAAAACCTTGGGAGAAACCAGCGCTGACATTCAGGGCTGTAGAGGTCGTCTCTAGGTGCTGATCCACCATCTGGGGTGGGTACGGACTGGATCTGGGGGACTGCAGTGACCATCTGATCTGGATACGGACTGGATCTGGTGGTTAAGGTGACCTTGGAATAAGAATGAAACGGACTAATATTAGTGTAGATGCCATTCTTCTTACGATGCACTGAGAACATCTGGTGTTATGGGAAGTGTTTCTGGTTCCGGATGACCTAATTAATGCAGCCTAACAATCCTTTAACAGATTTGAATTATAGAAATGTGTTATGTGTAAGCCAGGTTAAAGAGATTTAATCTAGTCTTTAATCTAGATTTAAACTGACAGAGTGTGTCTTCGTCTGCGTTTTAGAATTGGTATGTTTCGCCGGGCCACAAAGAAATATAGAGCTGCACTCTTTTCTTACATAGAATTATTGTCAGAAAAAAGAAGTCAAAATTAAGTGAGTTTTTGCTTAGAACAAGCAAAATAATCTGCCAATGGGGTAAGCAAAATAATCTAGTTTTCTGCTTGAAATAAGATAAATTTGCTTACCCCATTGGCAGATTATTTAGCTTGTTCTAAGCAAACACTCACTTAATTTTGACTTAAAAATCCTTAAAAAATCCTTCTTGATTTGAGAATTTTTTTTAGATATTTTGGCTGGAGACAAGACTCCCAAGGGTAACATGTAAAGCGTAAAAAGTAATGGCCCTAGTACTGAACCTTGAGGTACTCCATACTGCACTTGTGATTGATATGATACCTCTTCATTCACTGCCACGAATTGATAGCGGTCAGATAAGTAAGATTATCTGTGTATTACTGTGGACCACCCAAGTGGCATCATTCCACACAGTTTGTGAGCCAGATGTCATTATCCGACACGCCGTACGTGGTAAACCGATCATAAAGGACTGCGCCATCTCAATCACAGCAGTGAGGGCTCACGGAAAGGAGGGGTTTTGAGAGACTGATTCTTCTAACTGCTTCGCACCAGCTGTTTAAGAATCAATTAGAAATGGGGTAAAATTAAATCTACTTTTGGAGAAAACTGAAGTGTTTTTTGACCTTGCATACATGTAAACCTGTTTTGGGAGTCTATTAAAACAATATTAGCAACCTTTAAAATGGCTCACATTCAGTAAATACACAGCTAAACAGATGTGTTTTGAGTCTAGATTTAAATAGGGCTACTGATTTAACACATCTGATCTCTTCTGGAAGCTGGTTCCAACTGTGGGCGGCATAATAGCTACAAGCAGATACCCCTTGTTTGGAGTGAATCCTTGGTATTTCTAACTGACTAAATCCTAATTAACTGAGCGGTCTGTTAGTCTTATATTCAATAAGGATATCAGCAAGCCTTAGGTCTAGCCCATTTAGTGATTTACAGACGAGTAAAAGTGCTTTAAAATCAATCCTAAACTTAGCTGGGAGCCGGTATAATGACCTGAGAACTGGTGTGATATGCTCGTTCTGGATGAGCTGCAGCTGTCTAATGATCTGGGGGCAGTCATGGCCTAATGGTTAGAGAGTCAGACTTGTAATCCAAAGGTTGTGGGTTTGTAATCCGTGTGGGTTTGTAATCCAAAGGTTGTGGGTTTGAGTCTCAGGTCCAGGAGGAAATGTAGTTGAGGGGAGTGAATTACCAGTGCTCTCTCCACCCTCAGTAACATGACTGAGGTGAGACCCTTGATCAAGGCACTGAATCCCCAACTGCTGCAGAATGCAGAGCACAAATTCCAAGTGTGGTTCACCATATTTGGCCACACATCATGTCCTTTCCTTCTCCTTTCCTTTTTTGGGAAGGCCGATGAGGAGACCTTTACACCACCCTGCTGGTGATAAAGGCATAAACAAGTTTCTCTAAGTCTTGACTGAAGTTTGGACTTCGGTTTTCTCCTTGTTTAATGAAATAATGTTTTGGCACATTCAGCTGTTAATTTCATCAATGCATTGGCAGAGGGAGTCAATGGGGCTGCAGTCATTTGGCAATAAGGCTAGGTAAATCTGGGTGTCATTAGCAAAGCTGTGATAGGCAATTTGGTTCTTTATCATTATTTGACTCACATACAGGCTGAACAAGAGTGGTGCAAGAATTGAGCCTCTGCAGATGACACCCATACATTCCAGTAGATCCAAATGGCTCTCAATCATTTGATGTACTTGTTCAGTGTTTAGGTGAGATTAGAGCCTGGATGGCAAGCAATTTTCTTCACCTTAATACTAATAAGACAGAGTGTGTTGTCTTTGGACCCTCATCTGCTTTCAAGGAAATTCTAACTATGTTGGCCTCTATGAAGATAAGTGTTTCAGATCATGTCAGTGTAACCCGGGTAACCCAGGCTACTAGTAAAAAGATTATGAATGATTCGAAATGTAAGAAAAGTTGAAGAAAGCAATGAAGAAAAGAAAACGGAGAAAGTTCCAGAAGGACAAATGATTCATCAAATCACTCCTCTCACTTCAGTGACAGACGTCCCTTAGAGCCAATAGTAAGTGCCGGCACTGCTGCTGCTTTGAGTGCAGGTGGAGAGAAAAAGATGAGATTATACAAGACCGCAGCACAGTTTCTCCAGAAATGCCCTGCATTTAACATTAATGTAACGAGAAATGTGATCGATTATACTTGAAAAGCAGAATCGCTACGTTGGCCTGAAGTGTTGTCGTCGGAGAAAAAGAGAGAAAGTGACGAGAAAATCGGACGAGTGCAAACGGAGCAGATCCCAGTGTTAAAGCCCTGTGGTTTAATCTTCCTTGTGAGAATATGTAATTCTATTTTACTCTGATGAGTGAATTTTCATGTATTAATCTAATATCACTTTGAAATGACTCGTTACGAGGCAATTTTGAGTAGGCCGTGCGCATACCGCGTGCGTTGAACTAGTTAGCACATGAGCTAAAGCTAAAAGTGATAAATGGGTCATAAGACGACACGAGTGATTTATGAGTGTCGACATGTCTATTAAGAGTCAAAAAGTTGCATTAATGTGTCATTTGAGACGTGTGTATGAATTTGTCATGGAAATGTTTGAATCAGAAGTTAATTATTGTCTTTGCCTTGGGTTTTGCAAGGCTGGGTTTTTTCCCCCCTGTGTTTCTTTCAGCGAGCACGATCTTCTGCGATCTTCTATCTGTTTTGTGCCGAACGTAATTTCACAGGGTCACTTATCTCATCTTCAATTAGGGAAAAATGCTGCTGCCAGACATTTGACTCACACAAAGAAGAGAGAGAGAATTACCCCAGTTTTGATTTCTTTACACTGGTTGCCTCTAAAATTTAGAATTGAATTTAAGGTTTTGTTGATGGCATTGCCCCAAAATATATTGTTGATCTTTTGATTCCTAATCAAAATACAAAGAAAATGTCTTCAAATCAGATGATTCTTCATGTCCCTAAAACTAGATTAAAATCAAAAGGTGATGGGTCTTTCTCAGTGGCTGATCCACGTTTATGGAACCCTCTTTCAATGCATATACAGGTGCTGGTCATATAATTAGAATATCTTCAGAAAGTTGATTTATTTCACTAATTCCATTCAAGAAGTGAAACTTGTATAAAGCATACATTTATTCCACACAGACTGATATATTTCAAGTGTTTATTTCTTTTAATTTTGATGATTATAACTAACAACTAATAAAAACCCCAAATTCAGTATCTCAGAAAAATTTCTATATGTGAATTTAAAAAAAGATAAAAAACAAAAAAACAGGAAGCACTTCTGGATCAATGTTGTTTACATCTAGTGAAATGGTCTGTATGTACGTATGTGTATGTATACATCGATCAGTCATAACATTATGACCACCTTCCTAATATTGTGTTGGTCCACCTTTTGCTGCCAAAATAGCCTTGACTCATCGAGGCATGGACTCCACTGGACCCCTGAAGGTGTGCTGTGATATCTGGCACCAAGATGTTAGCAAGCCTGACAAACCTTGAATCTGGCTACATAATGTTCAGTGATTTGGGGGAATATTTGTTTCTTCCTGATAATGCTACATGAGCACAACATGATCTTTTTTTGACCAGCTGTTTTTATGGAATAATCAGTTCAATATAAAAAGGAACAACAAACACACTAATGTGATGTGGACTGTTGTTGTATGTTTGTGTAGGTTGTCTGGCTGTATGGTGACAGAGAAAGGCTGTCATTATGTGTCTTCAGCTCTGAGTTCAAACCTCTCACACCTGAGAGAGCTGGATCTGAGCTACAATCAGCCAGGAGATTCAGGAGTCAAGCTACTTTCTGAAAAACATAAGGATCCAAACTGCAAACTGGACAAACTCAAGTATGTCAAGCAGGAGGAGTTTTTGGGTTTTATTGTTTAACTTTTCAATGTCTTTGTATATCTATAGGAGTCTAGGAGTTTCGAGAGGATGCAACAATATAGAAAATTAAAGATCACTAGTCTGAGGAGTAAAATCTAAAATAAACTGTTCGGACAAAACAAATTAACAAAAAACAATATTTTAACTCTCTAACTGGCCACAAAACAGGAACAGACAGTTAAAATACAAAAAAAAAGTTAAAACTTCTTGTCTGATAATCTTCATAATTAAATAAGTCTGCTAGTGTTAGAGTAAACTAAAAAATAAAACTAACATATAACAGTCACTTCAAACAGGTCCACATCACAGATGTCTTCTCTTACACATGCTATTTCTATCCTGTCTAACAGGAAATTAATGTCAGTGACCCTCACTACATCTCTGATTAGATTATTAAAAAAAAAGAATAATAATATGATTTTAAATAACTATCTATGATATAAGCCTACGAGTTAACCGTATAATTAGGTTTACATTAATGGCAAGTTAGCTAATAAGCTAACTGTCTGTATAAGTAGTGTTTCAAACTTCAAACTTATTGATAAAAGCTTTCCAAGTTATTTTTATAGTTTACTATGTGATGTTTAAGTAATGCGTTCAATTGCAGGATCACTATATATTCATATATTTCATTCACAATTAATAATTTCTAGAAAATAATGTTTGCACTGCCAGCAGCAATCACTTTTGCCTGGTCACCCACTGAAGCTAAACAGGGTTGAGCCTGATCAGTATCTGGATGGGAGACCTCCTGAGAGTTAAAATAATAATTAATTCAATTGTATTTATTATTTTTGATATCATGTTTCGAGCATGTATTAAAGGTGATTTGAAAATATGACTTTTTAAGTGTTTAAGAGCTATAATTGTGTCTCTGGTGAATCTACCAACCCAGAAAACATGAAAAAGAACAACCCAGTAACCTTGTTTAGGTTAGACTTTCTCTGCAAGCTTGTGAAAAACAATTAGTCCATCAGATTTTGCTCCCCCTGTGACGTAGATAGGGGATCTTATTATAATATTACCACCCCGTAATCTGCATGTTTTTCCCAGCCTCAGAGGAGACGAGAGCAGTGGATTTGTTGATTTATTTACTGTATATTACACTGCTGACACACAGATCTAATATAAACATGCAATTTCTTTCCCAGCTGTTTGCCTTCATAGACATAACCAACTGTTTTTGTAACCAGGGCTTGATATTAACACCCACCAACCCATCAAATGCAGGTGGATTTCAGCAGTGGTGGGTAACACGGTCACTCCCACTAGACACTTTGGCAGGTTGAATTTTATAATAGACCTTGACATTAATGATTGTCTGGGACAAGTGGATATTTTGAAGGGGCACGTGAAAGAGAATTTTACTTGCCTGACCGGACAACTAATCTGATCAAAACATCTAATTAGGGAAGCACTAACATTTTGGCGAGAATGATTCTGTTTTTAATACCTTTTTTGTAAACGGCAATTGATAATGTATAATGTATTGACAGTAATAAGGTCACACCAGTTGAGGATCTCACAACCTGTCTATACAATCAATACAAGTAAACACAACTGCACAAGAAACATACTGCTGTAAAAATCTAGTTTTACTTTTCGTTATACAACGTGTCACGACCAAGAGACTGCAGTTTTCCTTGAAAACCACACTTGCAAATGTGACACTGATTTTGGATAACGAAAATCATTAAAAACAAAGATCACAGCAGAACAGTCATGTAACTCTGAGCAACATAAGGCAGTGTTTCGTTACTGAATGATTCGCTGTTTCTAAATGAATCATTTGCAGTGGTGGGCAGTAACAAAGTAGTTGTACTTCTTTACTGTACTTAAGTACATTTTTCAAGTATCTGTACTTTACTGGAGTACTTTTATTTTGAGTAACTTTCACTTTTACTTCACTACATTCCAAAGCGTAAGATCGTACTTTTTACTTCACTACATTTTAGAAAACATATCGTTACTCCTTTGCTACGTGCTCTGAGACGCAGAAGCGGTGTCTGATTCATGAACAAATTGATTCTTTTCAATGAACCTGTTTAATTGATTTGCCAATCGCACCAAACGAATCATTCATGAATTAGAATGATCCGATTGCAACTGTTCTCGAGTCGACAACCCATTGATTCAAATGATCCGTTTAGAGCAAGTCTCCAGTCAACTGAATTCACAAGTAAGGATCGGGAGATTGTGTGCGTGCGCGCGATTGATGTTGCGAAAAGTAAGTTACTAATGTTGAATTTTAGGATGTAACGTCTGTTTTTTTATTGTTTAGCAACAGTATAAATATTTATATTGTTTGGATCAACTAGAATAGACATATGAATGTTTATTCATAACCATACTAAAAATAAGGAAATGTTGTTAGCTGATGTTAACTGTCTAGCTAACAAGCTAGCTGGTGCTAAATTGAGGTAATTTTTAGATACAAAGTCCAAATATTTTTATTCAACAACCTAGATAGATTACATCCGAGGGAAAAAGAAAGGATGTGATGTTCAGAACATGGTAACGACAGTAATTATCAAAGTGGGAAGTGATGCCCTCTGGGGGCATTTGGCCAGGGGTGTTTTTACACAGACAATGTTTGAAAGGAAAAATATCATTATGAAAATATAATTATATTTTCCTTAAAATGTTCTTGCTAACTTCAGGCCTTATTTTCATGTCATATATAACTGTGACATTATGCAAAACAAGAAGCTTTAAAACACTTTTTTTTTTCTTATTGATGAAAATTAGATGGTCAAATCTGTTTTCTCTCAGGGACATTGCAGTGTGAGCTTCACATTGAATATAACTACATCACTCTCATCAACATAGTCCATATCAACAACAAAAATGTATTTTTACTCCATATAGTGGTTATTTTGGGAAAATCCCATGTATTTTGAGCAGTAGGATTATAAAAAAAAAAGTGCTAATATAAAATTAAATTAAGTAGCCTATATAAAATTGCGAAATAAATCTATCAGTACTTTTTTACTTAAGTACATAAAAAATCGGGTACTTTTGTACTTTCACCTGAGTAAAATTGAAAGAGGAGCACTTTTACTTTTACTGGAGTAATATTTTATTATACGTATCTGTACTTTTACTCAAGTACTTGACATGTGTACTTCATCAACCACTGATAATTTGAGTCAATGATTCAGTGATCCATTCATGAAGACGGGCACTTGCTTCATTCTTGAAGCATGACTCAGTGACTCATTCGTTAAAACAGTCACTTGCTGCCACCTACTGGTGGTTTACTTTCATATTTAAAAGTAGCTTATCTTTGTATTTTTTCCCAACATTTTATATTTTTATATAAAAAAACTGATTTTAAACACCAAGATCATAACATTATTTATAGTGTGGCAATTTTACAATATAAATGCTTTCATGCTACATTTTAGCTTCATTAAATGCATTGAGACATTGAGAAGACTTTAAAAATAAGAGACCTGGAAATCAATTTAAATACATTTTAGTATGCAGTAACTTTAGTCATATAAAACATAATTTCCCAACAAAAAAAATGTGTGGCCAATGAAAAAGCTAATTATGGAAAACCACTAGCCACAGTGGCTGGTGAACAAAAAAGTTAATGTCAAGCTCTGTTTTTAACTCATGTATTTTTAACGTAAACTTGTGTCTTTGACAGTTTAAGCAATAAGACATTAAAGAGAACTTAGTTTAGTACTCACATGCTGTGTGACCGACACTTTCTGTCCATGTACTGCGGATGTGTGCGCTCAGAAAACCATATATCAGTTAAGTTTAAACTGAAATGCCTATAAAACACATGATTTCAGTGTGCAGTGTGCATGTACATGATAATCAATACCAAATATTTTGATTTGGAAGAGATCTGTGATATGAGCTGTAGAGGCACAGCTCTGTTTGGGAACGGGGCGGGTAGCAGCAGCTCATTTGCATTTAAAGAAACATGCATGAAAACTGTTTCTGCTTCCACTTTGATATAATAAATGATCTGTGGGGTATTTTGAGCTGAAACTTCACAGATGCATTTTGGGGACACCTGAGACTCAGGCTACGTTCACACTGTCAGTTTTGGGATTGACAACCACATTAACTTTCAGGTGTGAGTCTTGAAATGTCCCGTTCACACAGCAGCTAACAGTAGCGTCTGGAATACAGTTTGTATGAGCGTGCAACGGGAATCAAGCCTGTATTCCTTATCAGTAAAAAAAGTAATATCCAAGATGGCGACGTCCATAAAATTGAAAGTCCAATCACTTTCTGACACGAGACATGAGCCACGAGTTCATCCATCAAACCTACGTTATCCGACAGCAGGTGTTAAACTTAGGTGTAGAGAGGAGCAGAACACAAAACTGACAAGAGCGGCTCCGGTGGAGACGGGATATAAAGTTTCAGATGACACGCAGCTCATTTTTCACTCACTCAGTTTCTGAGTTTGTGCAGCAGAGCCTCTGTATCACACTGAATGACGAGACAATTGTTCAGTCCTGTTCTGTTCACACAGCGCGTGTGTTCTGACAATGTGATTTGGGAGTCCTGAAAATTTAGGGGTGTGAGATATAGATAGTGGTTATAGAATATGTAAATTGTCACACCCATTAATAACTGTACTGTGTGAATATAACAGTATAAATGGCTCAAATACAGGACTGACAACTGTATTCTGCTGCTGTGTGAACGTGGCCTTGTATTACATCTTGTAAATGGGGCATAATGGCTCACCTTTAACAGGTGTTAGCATTGCTGGTGTGTTTTAAAGCATGTTTAACATGTTGTTTTATCTCGATAATCTTTTTAAAATCATTGAAAGTCAAAATCATAATTAGGTTGACTTGGTAACTAGGTTGACTACTTCTTATTTTGAGACTTTTAAAATGCATCTTCTGGAGTTTTCAAGATACAGTTCATCCACCAAATACAGCTCAGATCCCCAGACTGTTGTGATTTAGTATGCTGTTATATTTTCTAACTGATCAGATTTATGATTTTCATAAAAGTGACAATTAAAACTGGGAAAAATCTCATTAACAATGTTTTCAGACCAAAACGGGAAACTTTTTGTGTGTTTCACCTGTTTTACATTGGGGACTGAAACGCATCATTTTGTGATGCGATGTGATGTTTCAAAGTGTATGTTTTTGAAAATGCCATTGTTGTTGTTTCTGTGTAAACACCCTATATGGGAATCTTTGGTGACGGTGACGTCATGCGTGTAGTTGACAGTGCTAACTACCCAAGTAAGTCAGAAGAAATAACTTGGGCCAGTTGCAGTTGCCAGACTCTTGTGAATCACGGGAATTAATGAATGCCACTGCCAGAATCGGGCCACAGTCACGCCAGCATAGATTATACAATTAGCTGGAACCGGCCTCAGTCTGGATTCCAGATGGAAATAATATGAAATACAGGCCTGTATTTATTTAATTAATATTAACAACAAACATTACACACACACACAGTAAGAATGACAACATATAAATATAAGGAATGAGAATTTATTTGGGATGCATATTGACACATGGTTAGTCAGATCTCAGTGATGTCAATGGTAAATGTTAACAACATTTGGAGCAAACTTTAGGAAGAAATTCTTTGTTGTAGGGCCTGCTCTCTTCCACTGTGTCATCTGTTAATAAACTTGTCAGTTTCTGTATCCAAAACACTGAAGTGATCCACATATTTACACATCTACTCTATAACAAAATATAACATTAAATTACTTACAAGGCACAGATGCACTCTCTTCAGATGATCTTGACAAATCTGACAAAAAATATGAAAAATCAGTCACAGAAAGATTAAAAGTAGTACAGCAGGAAGGCATATTATTATATTATATTATATTATATTATATTATTATACTACTCACATAATATGTTGTGTAATTAAATAAATTTCACTAATAAATACATAAATAAAAACTGCTACATGGCATATATTTAATGAACCTAAATACAAATATTGAGAATATGTTTGACAATCAGCTGAAAACATATACTCACAAAGCCAAAGACGTTCAGTGCTGTGGAGTCTTCATGATGCAGCAGCTACTGACACAAAAACAAAGGGGAGAAAAAGAAAAAGCATCACTGATTATGAGTCAGATAATACATATATCTGTACAAATTGAAATGTACTGATTTTTAATCAATGGTTATTGACTAATCAGTGTTGAACAGTTCAACACTGATCAAAATCAAAGACACAGAATGACTGCTAGATTGATCACTTACACTTACACATAACAATCTGAAAAAAGAAAGAAAAAACAAATGAGCTATTACTTTAAAATTGTAATGTGTGAGTGTGTGTGTGTGTTTGTGTGTGTGTGTGCAGGTTTAGGCATTCTGGGGAGCAAATATTCACACAAGCAGTTAAACCTGAACTTATTACATTTTTTGGGACTGACACATATGGCTCATAGTAGGGCTGAATGTGGCTAAATGTGCTGTTTCTCAATCATAATCGGGCCAGATCCACTGATCACAAGCCTAGCCAAACCTGCAACCATTACTGGGCCAAAGCTGGCTCACTTCTGACCAGCACACAGCCGACACTCAGCCACAACTGACTTGACTCCACTGGCTACCTGGGTACTGGCCTGGCATACTTATTACAGCATTTTTGGCAGTTTGGATATGTGTAAACACGAATCGTTTGGAAAACATTGTCATCTATAGAGTATGTAAAACATTTTTAAAAACACAAATGAAAAACTTTTCAGTTTTTGACTACATCGTTGACCTGTAAACGTAACCTTACATTGACAGGATGTTCAAATGAGACAAGATTAGTCAAACTCCAGCTGTTATTAAGTATGAAGTGGATTAAGTGATCAAAAATATACAGTCATACAGAATAAGACATTAATATGTGCTTTAGAAGTACTAATAAACAGCCTATATGTGTGTTATATGCATGATAATAAGCAACTAGTTAATAGTGAGAATTGGTCCTTAGAATAAAATACAGCTGTTTCTGTATCAAATCGATGTACAGCAGTTTAAAGAACAGCGTTTAGTGGAAAAGTGCAAGGTTACTAGAAAATAATGAATGAAGTATAATATATAGACTACAACAAGGTTTAATCTGGCCACAGAGGAACAAAACTGAGGTTGTCTGATATAAAGAGACGTAATAGTTGAAACAGAGCTTCAGTCGTGCGCAATACTGAAATATCTGCGGCGAAGCTATTTTATTGATAAAATTTGGGGGCAGCACTCTTTCTTTGTTACTGAATGTGTGTGTGTGTGTGTGTGAGTGACTGAATGTTAAGGCGACCAGATTTTTGAAATGAAAACCGGGAACATTTCCTAGTTCAGTGGGAAAAATATCACTGAAATCTCATTTGTGATTATCTATAATTTCAAAAATGGACACAATATATTTTTGTTGCCTATATAATTTTGTTTGTTAATTGTTGTGGGCTCCATATATTGGTTAATAATTACAGTGATGTTTGAGAATCAGACTTACCCTTGTTTTTTAATATAATTCACCAAAAATCACGCTATGAAAAATATTAGTAACTATTGCAAATAACAAACATATCAAAACAATATTATAACACAATTATGGCTTTACAAAACATTAAAATAAAACAATAAATATGAGAACATGAGAAAACTGTATTTAACAAATGTTTAATATTTTCTAACTGCATTTAACATTTTCACAAACTGTGAGTACAGTAATTACAACTTTACAAAATTTATGTTTGCTTGAAATCTTTACTATCCCTTTTCAGGTTTATTATTTTGCATGTTAGGTTCATTTTGACAAACTGTGCTTTCTACAAATCTAATTGTGGAAGTGTAATTGATTTATTTTATTTTATATATACAGTCGTGGTCAGAATTGTTGGTACCCTTGTTAAATATGATCAAAAAAGGCTGGGCATATTCAGCTAAATGATAGTGTTTTAAGTGTCTTATTAGGTTTGTTGTTCCGAACGTTTTTGAGCTTGTTCCCCCACAATGTATTTTTGCTTTACAAACGTTACAAACTGATATCTTTGTGTCATCTCCACTCACAGGAAAGAACTTCCACACCAATGACATGTTAACACCAGACTGTGAGTTTGCGCGTAGCTGTGACGTAATTGCCTGCGCCGCCGCTGGCAATAAAAGGATCGGCGGACGTGAGCCTGACCGGCCGGTCACCGATCTGGGTTGATCATATGAAAAATCGGCCGATTCCGATCACTAGCCGGTCAATCGGTGCATTTCTAATATATAGTTCTGATGTGCAGCTGAAGACTGTTAAGCCTCACAAATGATTAAGTGTCTATAAAAAAAAGAGCTCAAGCACTGAAAATCAACAATAATGAAGTTCTAATTAACAACTAAAGATGTTCCAAATCTGTCTGGAAGAGGACGTGTGTCTGTATCGTCCTAATGCATGATGAGGAGGAGAGTTTGTACCAAAGATCAAATGAATAAATGCAGATTTGACACCAACAATTCTGACCACGACTGTATATTTTTCTCATATTGTAGTTGTGATAACGGAAGTTTCAGGAATGTTTAATACTGTGTGAAAAACAATCCTGCAACATTATCATGTGTGTTGTTGTACAGTGAACACAAACAGTCGCCTATTAGTTTGTTTTACCTGTAAAGTTAGTATGTTACTGCCTTGAAACCAATAATGAGCGTTTTGCTCTCATCCAGATTCTTCATGGTTAAAGTACAAAGTAGCGCACAACCAAATAATCAGTAATAGCTCACAGCGCCTCTGCTGCTGAAAATAATCACAATCACACGATTACCAGCTGCTGATATTAGTCGAGCTTTTACAGAGCATTTGCAGGTTGTTGTAAATGTGCTGTAAAACGGGGACATTTCCTGGGGACAGATCCAGTCAGGGACAGGACAACAAAAACTGGGACGTCTGGTCGCCCTACTGAATGTGAGATATATGGAGATACACAGCCCTACTAGCGACCACCCCATGTACCCTAGCAACACAGCAACACCCTAGCAACCACCCTGTGTACCTTGGCAACATGGCAACAGCCTAGCAACCACTCCGAGTGCCCTAGCAACCATATAGTAAGACCTTAGCAACTGCATAGCAACACTCTAGAAACCACCCAGAACCCCCTAGCCACTACATAGTAACACCCTAGCAACCACACTGAATGCCTTTGCAACTGCATATCAACCAGTCAGAACATGTTGTTGACATCACTGCAACCACCCAAGTACCCTGGCAACTGCATAGCAACAGTGTAGTAACCACCGCAAGTACCATAGCAACTGCATAGCAACCACCCTCAGTACCTTAGCAACTGCATAGCAACCACCCTCAGTACCTTAGCAACTGCATAGCAACAGTCTTGCAACCACTTCCAGTACCTTAGTTGACTGTCTGAATGTGTGTGTGTGTTTTCTAGTGTGGATCATGGAGGAGAATCCAGGATTACAGCAGAACTGAAGAAATGTACGTCTACACACACACACACACACACATATATAACACACACACACACACACACACAGCTGTAGTGATTGTTGTTGTGTTATAAATGTGTCTGTTCTTGTTTTCAGATGCCTGTTTTCTCACACTGGATCCAAACACAGCACACAACCAACTCATTCTGTCTGAGAAGAACAGAAAGGTGACGTGTGTGAGAGAGAATCAGTGGTATCCTGATCATCCAGACAGATTTGATGAGTGGCAGGTGTTGTGTAGAGAGAGTGTGTGTGGACGCTGTTACTGGGAGATTGAGTGGAGTGGATTTCATGTGGATATATCAGTGTCATATAAGAGCATCAGCAAGAAGGGAGACGGTGATGAGTGTCGGTTTGGATTTAATGATCAGTCCTGGAGTTTGATCTGCTCTCCTGAAAGATACTCATTCATACACAATAACATAAAGACTGATCTTGCTGTGACACCCATCAGTTGTAGAATAGGAGTGTATGTGGATGTGAGTGCAGGAACTCTGTCCTTCTACAGCGTCTCCAGAAACACAATGAGTCTCATCCACACAGAACAGACCACATTCACTCAGACGCTCTATCCTGGGCTTTATGTTCATTATATATCATCAGTGAAACTGTGTTGATGAATGAGAATAGACTGATGAGAGATTATACCCATAATGCTTTGAGCTGCATGATGAATCAGTAAGAGTGAGATGTTCTGGAGTCTCTTCATGACATTAATACTGCAGCTCAACTTCTGTCACTCAAATAACAGTCAGAATAAATGTGTGTCAGAAATCACCATATAGACAGAAACATCAGTGTGTGTGAGTCTAGATTTGTGTTTTTATTGTCGTGTCTCATCACTCATTCGTTTTATTAGTGTTAAAAATGTCAAAATGTCACAATCTTGATGAAGATCATGTCATTCATTTATCTTGTTTTTGTGCAGAAATAATAAAACAATAATAAATCATGTTGAGATCAGATTTTAATTGATGTTTGTATCATGAATATAATCGATTCCTCACAAGACTGAAATGAGTTTCTGACATTATAAAATATGACATTAATCACAGCATTTCATAAAACGTATTATTGTAACTACAGTAAAGCTGTACTCAATTATGGGATCTCTTTAAATAAAAAGAAGCTGTCAGAATATATTTTAAAATATTCTTAAAATATATTCTAAAATATTTTTTTGTTTGGGAATAGAAACTATAAATATGAAGTTTATTATAAATATTATTATATTTCCAATCTTTTTTATTGGCATTTTGTCAGGAAAAGTCCATGTGTTTTAATCACAGTATATTTACAAAAATATTTTTTAGTTATTTTTTTATTATTTGTACATTGAATTGATTTAAACAAGTATTACCTTAGATATAATGCAAATATTACTTCAGCTGACATATTTGTATCAACACTTTTTATAATTTATTTTAATTATACATAAATAAATAATAGCAACCAAAATATGAAATTAAATTTATTTAAATTGTAACAAATCAATAAAAATAAAATTATATTAATTAAATAAACATGTATGCATGCATAAAATAATGTATTTAAGAATAATAATAATAATAATAATAATAATAATAATAATAATAATAATAATAATAATAACAACATTTATAAATATAAATTTTATACCAAGTAAAAAAAAAAAAAAAAGCACTGCAGAAAAAAAACTGAATATAACAATAATCCTGTTGCACTAAAAAAGAAAATAAAAAGTTAGTATTTTAGAATAAAATAAAATAATTATTTTGGGTATTATTATAATGTAAATTATAACACATATTGTAAGAAACTGTAATGCCACGCCAGCAGAGGGAGCCCTCACCCATGGACTGACAGTTACTGCTCCCTCTGCTGCTTCATTGGTTATTTCCTGTTTGGTGGCCATATAAGGAGCCCTAAACCTAACAGGCCTCTGCAAAGTATTGTTTTGCCTGTGTGGACTCTACCAAGCGTTTTTCCTGTTCCATTGCCTCGTTTTGTGATTTCCACGGTTTTCTTTTGTCTCATAGTCACAGTTATACCTTGTTTCATTGCCATAGTTTTGCCTTGTTCCATTGCCTTGTTTATTTGTTACTTTTGGACTGCTCTCTTGGTATTTTGACCTTTTGCCTGTTTCTGGATTTCGTTATTGTTTTTGCCCTGGATATTACTGTTTGTTTGGAGATCGACCCTGCCTGTCTGACTACGTTGTGTTCAATAAAAGCTCGCACTTGGATCTATCACGCTTCTCAAGAGTCCCGTTACAGAATACTTCGCCTGCCAAAGATCCAGCAGCTTACAGAACACACAACCCACAATCACCATGGATCCAGCATCACGCCTTGTTCAGCTCCATCAAGGTAACCGGCCCATTGAGCAATATGTTATGGAATCCTGTGAACTTGAAGAGGTAATCAAAAGTACAGAAAGAACAATTTGATCATTATTAATTTAATATAGAGGGGCAGAAGGAAATGACCAAATCAAGTCCCATTTGTATGAAATTATGTTCAAAGGTTCAAAAGTTGATAGTATTGAAAAAGCACATTATTGTTAGGAGTTTAAGAGGCAGGGGTGAGACAAGGACAAAGGTGAGAAAAAAAAAAAGAAAAAGTCCCACACAGTTCAAATCATCTTTCCATCAGACATTACCCTGCCGCCACGACCACCTTTAGTCCCACCCCTTAACCCCTGCGCATGCCACTGATTCCAATAGCACATGACGGCAGCATATATTCCCACAGAGGTCGCCCACATTTAAGATCCACCTCTGTATCCCCCACCCCGACAATGCTGGATGATTTCCTTATAATAACCATTTCAGCACAACACATTCATGACAGCTAAAGTATATGGGCATGATATCAATCTGTATTTCATCCAAGTCTATATATTTTATATATACATGATCAATTAATGTGCCATTTTCAGTTGTTGTACTTTATGAACTGTGCAAGCCCAAGCCAATTTGATAGGAAACTGTCTCCTGACACCACCACTGCTTGTCACTTTTTCTTCCTCAGGTTCAACTGATGTTGCTTTCTCCAGTCCAGGTTTTAAACATGGATTTTTGGCTCTTGCTTCTTTACCAACTTGTTCATTGTCAAATTCAATATATATTTTTGATGGAAATGTTTCATTATCATCATAACAGAATTCTTTAATTGTCCCAAAAATTCCATTCAAAAGACCATCTGAAACATTAATGTTTTCCAGTAGCATTATTCGAGCGTCAACAGCTAATTCTAGAGATTTTTCTAAACAGCTGTTATGATGCCCATCTTTTTTTCCATTTGACCAGTCTTGGCATTTCTTTCAAAGTCTTGTGCTTTCACAGTAACTGTGTATGTAGCATAATTTAGGCATCATATTTATGTTGTGCACATCAACTTCACTGTTGGTTGCATAAATGTGGATATCTGTACTATCATCACCATCACCTGTTTCACATTTTTTAAGCATGGTAATGTCATCTTCAAGTATTGGTTCATCCTTTTTATGTACCCTTAAACGAATCAGTAATTCAGCAAATGTTTTATCCTTCTGCCCCATAATCTCTGCATGTTCAATTAAACAAAAGTGAGTTTCCCAAAGATTCACACTGTTCACTGTTTCAGTATAAAGTGGTTTTCCTTTAACGGGAGAAAGTTGATAAAAATCTCCAACTGCTATTACTGAGACTCTTCCAAATGCTGAATAATCTCCTGTTTATTTGTCTTAGTCTACCATGAATATATGCCAAAAGTTTATGATCAACCATTGATATTTCATCAATTATTAATATTTGCAGTTTTCCCAACTTGGCTCTCAAGGAATTAATTTTTTCATCTTCAAGTGGCTGATATGGCAACGTAGCATTTGTTCCAATACAAAAAGTTGAGTGTACTGTTGAAGCACTTATGTTAAAAGCGCTGACACCAGTTGGAGCTGTTAACAGCACATGTGTCTCATCTGTGTTTTCTGATAGCTTTGATAAAATGCGAGAGGCTTCATAATATATTGCTTTAATCAATACTGACTTTCCAACACCTCCAGGACCAGATATGAACACATGAAATGGATCTGGGTTTTCACCTTGTACTTTTGCTAGACACCACTGCCGCACTATATAGAATATTTGTGACTGCTTCTCATTCAAACAACGCAGCAATCCCATTGCATCTTTCTTTGTCATAGCAGAAGGATTCTTTTCAGATGTGGAGGCACCAACATTTGGTAATAAATCGGGTATGACATCATCACCTTCCTCGATTTCTATTTGATGTTTTTAACTCTCCAGACATTCTAAATCTTCAAGTTCTGCTTCTGGACTGAATTTGGGTCCAAGCGTCTTCCATTGGTCCATGTTGTTCTAAGTCATCTTGAGCTCTTTGTATGGTCTCTGCTTCTTTTTCAAATTTTGCCCTGTTTGTATCCACTATGATTTTCACTGACTCAAGCTCATCATCATACAATGTTACAAATCCAGTCTCATAAAAATCCTTATAGGAAGTGAAGTTTGGAGGTTTCAGGTGGCTTTGCAAAAAATGAGGCAAAAATAATTCTAAAATACTTTGATAATAATTTTCTGGATTTTAGTAGGTGAAAAACGAGCATATCATACAACTGCAAAGTCTGTATGAGTTCTTTTTCTCACAAACCCCATGTCATTGTCCAGTTTTACTCTATCTGAGCAAGAGTTTTCAAATTTATACAGAACTCTGTATTCTGAAGCAAAGGACGCTAAACACATTCTTGTAAACTTTTTTCTTTTTGGACGAGCCTATCTATCTGTGATGCTTTTCATCCATATTTCATCATTGTCAATTTCTCCATTTTCAGCTTTTTTATTTATGGTGTTTAAGGGTAAGCTCATTTTTATTGTATTATTACCAGTTGGGATAAAAATTACTTTCCTTGATCCTTCTTTTAATTTCATATTAGTCAAACGATACAGACTCTCTTGAGCTGAGACCTCTCTATTATGCAGAAAAACACTTCCAAGTTTTCTTACAGCTTGTTTTGCATCCATATTGCCTTGTCTGTGTGCTTCTTTCTGAGCATTTGCCAGCAGCAATCCCATTTCTCTCTTTGCTTTGGAAATGTAGGAAATTATATACACCATGCAAGAGTAAGCATCAACAACAAACTGTATGTCCATGTTTGCATTCCAGCATCGTAGAAGATCTTCATTATACTGATTCACCCAAACATCACTTGGCTTTCTCTTCAACACAACATATGTTTTGTTTGTCTTTTTGTTATAAGCACATTCAAATACTTCTTGATTTATACCAATAGATGCAAACATAGACTCAACAGAGTCAAAGACAGCATCACTGTTCAGAAAACATTCTCTTAGTTTTTTCATTATAGTTTCAGCTAATTCTTTTGATATCTCTTTAGAGTTATTTACTTCTTTGCCTTTACTTTTATCCTCTGTTGCTTTTTCATTTTTATCTAATTGGCTGCTTCTTGTAATGAAAGTTTTGGACGTGGAAAATTAAATCTACATGTAGTGCCTTTCT
The DNA here is from genome assembly GCA_012976165.1 of Labeo catla. Lineage (NCBI taxonomy): Eukaryota > Metazoa > Chordata > Actinopteri > Cypriniformes > Cyprinidae > Labeo > Labeo catla. The sequence goes on along the minus strand of VONZ01001359.1, from coordinate 31,296 downwards.
TTTTACATGTTTTGGCATGTCTTTTGCTGTGTTGCTGGACACTGCTTACAATTTCATGCATTTCTTTTTGCTGCTCAGATGGCATTTCACAAGTGACATAGCGATCAACAAATGCTACAACTTCATCATCATCTCTATCCACTTGAGGTGCATTTTCAACCCAAAAGAGACAATGTGTGTGAGGAGATCCACGCTGTTGAAATTCAATTCGATAGAAGTAATCAATTACTTTTCCGATAAGTTGAGCTGGTGACATAATTACATCTCTCAGAAAACCGTGGAATCGATGATCAAACATTCTGGCAGCAGTTACTGGATTTCTTTTAAGCATCTCACATCTATCAGACCAGTCCAGTTCATTAATAGGAGTTTGACAACCCTCTTGTTTTACAATACACTTCATTAACTCTGTCCATCGTAAGTCAGCTGATGAAAATGAGCAAAACCATGTTGGGATCCCAAGTTGCCTCACCATTGCAAACAAATCTTTTTAAACAGATTGCCAAAAAACAGGACTGGCTTTCACTGGCTTTAAAAAATGTATAACCCTCATCACAATTTAAAATCCTTTTAAGTGAATCTTTGTTTGTCAGCATTTCTTAGGTAATTTTTCTTTTGTTGCTTGGGTTTAAGGCAAAACGTCCATCTGCATAATTCTATTGTTTAAATACCTAGACAATGTTAATTTTTCAGGTCGTGAATAATTAAATGTGCCTGTTCCTTTTGGAAACAGAACTGGAAAACATTTGGCTTCATTAGTTTCATCCATTAACATTCTCACTGGGTTATTTCCTTCTGCTGGTGCAAGAGACATAATGCCATCAAAATGTTGATCTAAAACCTCTTGTGCAATGTCCACTGGCTGTAAACATGAATCCATAAACAAACCATGCTGCTGCCGATCATGAAGTGTTTCATCAGTGATCTCATCTTCATTTTCAGTATGGTGTTCATTATCAATACACATCTCCTGACAAATGTCTAAATCAGGCTCATTATTAGTTGTACTGTTGATCTCTTCTTCTATTTTACTCGAATTTTACTAGAATTAGTTCAACTCTTGTTAAACTCCACATCTGAATACCATTTGTTGTTTTGTTTCAAGTATGCCAAAGCTCTTTTTATCTTCTCTGAGTGCACAAATTTATAGTCATAATGCCCTTTATATGTAAGCTTTCTCTTAAGCTTTACACGAATCATTAAATCATTATTTTCTGACCTAGGCAAAACATTCACCACTTCTGTAACATTAGATGGGACACAAGTCACAGGTCCATGAACTCCATTCTGTCCTCCTCGTGGTAAAGCCAGCATTTTCATAAATGGAATATTCTTTGCTATTAAATGTTGCTCAAGAGAGTTTAAACAGTTCAATTTACAAGGAATAGGATCCAGAGCAAGATTGTTTGCAACGCTTTCAGCAGGTATTTTGCCTTCACATATTTTTCTATCACATGTGGCAGATCCATAGAGATTCTGCAGGGCTATTTGTATATATGCAATCGTGACTACAACCTTTGTTGCATTTATGAAGATAATTCAGTATAATACATTTTTCTGCAATGCAGCCAACTTGACTTGATTTTTGAAAATATTTATTCTTATTGCAATGTTTGACCTGTGTTTTGAAGCAGCAACGATGACAGACTGCACAAACATATTCAGGACCTGAAGATATTTTTTGTTTAAACTCTTCAATTGCATAGTCTATCTCCTTTTTTTGATGTCTACTTTATGTTGTGTTATAACATTTCTCATTTTAATACTATTGGCAAAATTAATGTCATTTTTATATTTTTGTATGTTGTAATGTATCACCATGTTTTTATGTATTTCATTTCCATGATATTTTTGCAGACTGTACTCTTTCACAGATTCTTTGTGTGCTTCATCTGTATTGTACTTCAGGATGCTATATTTCTTTACTTTTTCTTGATGCCGTTCGTTTGTTTTGTACTTTTTAATGCTGTACATCATTACTTTCTCTCTATGGGTTTCATCCTCATGATATCTTTTGTTTGCCTGGATTTTTTTCCTCTGTTTAAAGTCATGATTAGTGGTGTACTGTAGTTTCTCTCTGTTAAGCTTACGTGCATATGATGTACCTTTTAATGATGCATTAAACATTGAATTTTCAAATGGTGATTTACAAAAGGAGGCACAATTACCATCCTTGGTTTTTACACATACAACACATAATTTTAAACTATTTACATGTTTCAAGTAAATTCCCCTGTCATTACAGATGTATCTGTTTGAAGGGACAGCTGAGGATGAATATTTAAGCCATTTCTCTTGACTGAATGTAAATATGTCTACACCAATTAAATCAGTGGCTGCTTGTATTTCCATCTCTGTGGCCCAAGTTCCAACAAATTTCATTCTTGATGCGGCAACATACTCTGGTACAGAGCTGTATTCTTGTCTGAGATACTGAATATACTTTGCTTCATTCTGCAGTATGTGTGTAACTACAGCTCGTCTTACTTTTCAGTGCTCTTGTTCACTGCCACTTACAGCATAAGCTACCGCTCTGAAAAAGCAGTTACCATCAGCAACAATATCTTTAGTTTCACAAGGCTCAGCCATTTCAAAAGTCTCAGTTGGATTATTCTGTTCATTTACAATGTTTACAATGTTCAGCTTTAAGCAAACACTCTTTCGTTGTTGTAGTGTTAATGGACTAAACTGCAAAGAAACAGTGGCAGTTTGTGAAACAAATTCAACATCACCTGCATTTTCACTAACAGGGTATAAAGGCGGCACTTCTGTTTTCTGTTCTGCACGTTTCATTCACAGATATTTTATCTGTGTTTATGAAATTACTCAAAGATTGAGTGCAACCAACATCAAGTTCCATTTCCAACTGCTCCCCTTCAGTCTCTTTTACTGCTTGAACAGTTTTCTGGATCACTGGACAGAATGAGTTAGCCTGTTGACTGTTCCTGTCAGTCATATTTTGCATGACTCCAGTTACCTGAAATGGATGATTACTTGCTTTTGTGGACACATCAAGTTTAGATGTCTTTAACTTTATCCTATGCTGTTCATTTTTCTTGGATTTTTCATTGCTGGATTTCATTATTGATTTCATTATTGCCATGTAGTTTTCATCCTCATGGCATCTTTGCTTTTGTTTTCTTCTTTGAACTCAAGACTGTTGCTGTATTGATGCTTGTTACCATGATCCTCACATCCTCGCTACATTAAACAATTAATCTTGAAATGGTGATTGACAAAATGAGGCACAGTTACCATCCTTGCTCTTTCCACATAGAACAACTTCAAAATGACAGCTATTCACATGTTTCAAATATATGCTGCTGTCTTGACAGCCATGTCTATTTGACTTAAAGTATAATGAAACGCCCCTGCTTCAGCAGTGTTTTTTCACACCTCTGATTTGAAAACTGTTTCAAAAAGGGGCGTGGCCTACTGTGAAAAAGTGGGTGAATAATTTGTACAAAGAAGGAAGTGTTTTCATAAAAAGGGGAATGTCATCCAGCGCATAAACACAGCTAATTAACACACCAGTAATGTAGCTGCAAATAAACCCTGCACTTCAGTGCTGACGGAAACATGACACCAGGGTATCATGACTGTTTTCTCGTTTAAAACCAGCGTTGTTATATGTTTGAACTAATTTAAATCTACAGATTTTATTTTGGGCAAGTCGTGATGATTTGAGAAGGCAAAGTTGATCAAACATAAGACTATGATGAACTCACTGTCTTCCACTGGCTACTTGGTCATTACTGTAAAAAAACAAAAATGTATATTCACAACAAAAATGAGATGTCTGTCCAACATGCAGATCATGTCTATATTGCATTGGTCAGTCTAGAACCATATCTTTATGTCTACAAGACATGCAAATTATTACAGAACACAGAAAACCAATATCCTGCACCCAAACTTTAGCTCTAGACGCACCATACGGAAACGCAAACATTACTTTTTTATTGTTGCATCGAGGGTACCAGCACTTAAGTAGGTTCTACAGCACATCTTGTGACATAACCTTGACTTCTTTTCAGTTACCTAGCCTATGTTTATAGTATTTGTAGACATTTTGCATTGACATCAGGTTTATTTCTGAATGCAATAATAAAATTTAATAATAAAACTTAATGTTATATACCTTAATAAATTACTGAAAAAAAAATAAATTAATTAAAAATTAAATGACCTTTTAAACCATTTAACTGATTGTATTAATTTCTCAAAATTCTTTCTCTTGGTTAATGTGAACCAGAAAAAATGAGCATCCCTATTCTGGATAAATTGAGAATCACGATTCTGCATTTATTTGATCCAAAGTACAGCAAAAACAGTAGTATTGTGAAATATTTATACTATTTAAAATAACTTTTCTATTTGAATATCTTTTAAAAAGCAATTCACTCCTGTAATCTAAATTTTCAGCATCATTACTCCAGTCTTCACATGATCCTTCAGAAATCATTCTAATATGCTAATTTGTTCTTGAAGAAACTTGGTTCACTAAATTTTTTTCAGTATTCTTTAGTGAATAGAAAGAGCCAAAGTTCAGCATTAATCTGAAATAATAAGCTTTTGTTGGAGGGGGAAGAGATTATAGAAAATAAGATCCTTTAAATTGATCAGATATAATGTTAAAAACATTTATATTGTTTATACAAACATTTAAACTGGAGCAATGATGCTTTGAAATCACAGGAATAAATTACATTTTAAAACGTATTTAAATAGAAAACTATGGAAGCCCGTTTCCGCCACTAAATAAAAAAATAATAATAAAATATTGCGACTTTTTATCTCGCAATTCTGACTTTTTTTTCTCAGAATTCCGAGATACAAACTCACAATTGCGAGTTATAAAGTCAGAATTCTGAGATATAAAGTCGCAATTGCGAGTTATAAAGTCAGAAATGTGAGTTATAAAGTCAGAATTCTGAGATATAAAGTCGCAATTGCGAGAAAAAAAGTCAGAATTGCGAGTTATAAAGTCAGAATTCTGAGATCTAAAGTCGCAATTGCGAGAAAAAAAGTAAGAATTGCGAGTTATAAAGTCAGAATTGCGAGATATAAAGTCAGAATTCTGAGATATAAAGTCGCAATTGCGAGAAAAAAAGTCAGAATTGCGAATAAAGTCTGCGAGATATAAAGTCGCAATTGCGAGTTATAAAGTCAGAATTCTGAGATTGATTGAAGTCGGATAACTGAGATTGACCTTCACTGGAGTGTCAGAGACGAAGACGTGTCCACGGACGGTAGGATGCCTATAACAACGGAAAATATTATAGAGGATTATTTTCGGCGCGGTTTCACTAATAGAGAAATCTTAATTTTATTGGAGGAATCACACAACATAAAGCTTAGTTTGCGGATTCGAGAACATTATGCAGGAATCAATTGTGGCGGAGACGCAATAAAACGGATGAGGCTGCAGTGGCACGTTTTATACACCAGCAGCTACAGACGTCGGGACGACAGCATGGCTATCGCTGGATGCACCAGAAATGTTGGCTGTCCGGCATTATTACAGACAGAGAAACTGTCCGTCAGTTAATGCGACTGTTAGATGGACAAGGAGTTGATCTGCGTGCTCGCGGTCGGCTACGGCGACGCGTGTATAACAGTCACGGGCCAAACTATGTTTGGCACATTGACGGATATGATAAGTTAAAACCTTACGGAATATGCATAAACGGATGCATTGATGGTTTCTCCAGAAAAATGATCTGGCTTGAAGCATACAAAACGAACAATGACCCAAGAGTAATTGCAGGTTATTTCCTAAAAGCTACTGCTGAGAATAACGGATTTCCACAAAAAATTCGCGTTGACCATGGAACTGAAAATACGCATTTAGCAGATATGCAGACGTTCTTCAGAGACACTGCGAGTGCAGAATGTGTCACTCTTGGTCCAAGCACTGGGAACCATAGAATTGAACGATGGTGGTCCACATTGAGAAGCCAGTGCATACAATTTTGGATGGATCATTTTGAACAACTTAAGGAAGATGGACACTTTGTTGATACTTTCATTGACAAATCTCTCATCCAGTTTTGCTTCCAACATTTTATACAGGTTCACTTTTTGAATTGATTTTGTCCTTAAGAAGAGTGTTTAATTAAGTTTAATTATATCTTAAAATTACAATGTGTTACAATATGTTCTGTTTCTTTCTCTCTCTTTTTTTTTTTTTTTGTGAAGGAAGAGCTTGATGAAATAGTCAGTGCCTGGAATTGCCACAGGATACGGCCAACTCACAACCCACGTGCACCCAGTGGTCGACCTTCAATAATGTTTGCTGTTCCCAGCTTATATGGAGTGCAGAATTTCTTGCATCCAATTGAACAAACAAAACTGGATATTTGCCAGGAGGAATGTTTATTTAAAGACTATCCTTGTGATGAGGATGTCTTTCAACTGTGTGTCGAACTCATGGCTGAGCATAACCTTGTCATGCCGGATGATGTTTATGAAATTACAGACCTTTACCTCCAACTTCGTGAACTGATCCTTCAAGGACTGGATTTGGAGGACTAGATTCACCCACCATTCTAATCTAATGTACAACACTGTCTATAAGCTAATGGTATTGTTTCAATTGATTTACTATTACAGAGTTCCAAAACTGGTATAAAAGAAATATTTACCTTAAGAGAATTTTATATCTGTGTCTGTAGGTGTTGAACTGAAGCATTTCACCAAGATGTTGTTTATGAAATACAGACCTTTACCTCCAACTTGACTGGACTTGGATGATTAGATTTACCATTCTAATGTAATTACAACATTCACTATAAGCTATTTAAAGGTATTGTTTTTTAATTGTTTTAGTATTTCAGATGGCCAAAATTTGTATAAAAGTAATATTTTCCTTAAGTTAACTTTATCCTATTGTCTGTAGGTGTTGAACTGCAGCCTGGAGTTACTCTCCCTACCAAAGGAACCTTGGACCACTGGAGGGAATCTCAGAGCTCTTGGTATCAAGCCAATCTGTTTTTAGTTCAATCATCGGTATAAGAAGAACTACATTTGCTTTGAGTTCTTCAAGGGAAATGACTTCCCACAAATTTTTTGCTGTGCAAATTAAGGAGCAAGTCTCCATAATTATGGTTCACATTTTTAAAAAGTACCATCTGACCATAAATATTTAAAAAATAGTTGTGTACTTCCTTATGCATTTGTCTTAAAATTCTTTATGTTACACTGACCTGAGTGATATTAAAAGCTGTCCCTTAAATGTTTAAAGATGTAATTGTTTTTCCCATATCATTACAGGTTACAACCATTTACAAGGCAAGAGAGAGTATTTATAGCTAGACTGGTGAGCACACTTTTCATATTCTTCTATTAATTGATCAATTTTCTATGCATAAGTAGTTTAAAAATATATTTTTATATATGCCAAAAACTGTAACATTACACTGGGAAAATTTTGATATCCATGGTTGGGATTTGAACTATCATTAAATTATTATTTTTAAATATGACTTAAAAAAAATAGTCTGTCTATCGCTTTCTATTCAGAATTACAGCTGTAGTGGACAAATGACACCATTGTTTATCTGATAAGAAAAATGTAAGAAAAATCAGTCAGCATCTCAAAGAGGATGAAAAGGACAATCAAGTCTCAAAAGTTTCCAAGGTCAAAGGTTCAGCAATCCCCACCCTTACTTTCATTGTGCTATATCTATCTATATCAGGATTAAGGGTGAGCAGAAATTATATTTAACTTTATGATCATTTGGTTTTAAACATGCATATGTTTAGGGAATTGATTTGTTTTTTTACTATTATGGACCATACCCTTTATTGTAATAAACCTTAAAGTCTTGCTGAACCCCTTAACTTTGCATATTTCTTATTGCTGTCAGATTTAACCATTATCCACTGTATGAACCCCTGCTACCTTTAAAGCAGTCTCTATGGTGGCTAAGAAGTACGGCCAAGAAAAGCACTGATGACGCAATAGGCAACTTAAAGTGTATTGAATCAATGAATGATTCAGTAGGTGCATCCCAATTCATATACTTTTTTGTAATATAAATATTTTGATCACACTTAAAAATTCCTACAAGGAGTAGATTTCAAATACTCAGGCACAGAATGTCAGAGTTCATGTACTTTGTCATTGCATGTTTAATTATGTTATTGATGACAAGAGAGTTGTCTAAATGACATACACTAAACAGTGCAAAATCAAAGAGCATATTATGTAATTTGGGACAGCTACTGACATATATTTCTGTAAACACAGTGCTCTGTGTTTTCCTATAAATCATTTAACAGGCTTGTTGAACCTGAATGGTTGTAATAATTTTACATGGTACATTGGCAGGCAGGTTTTGTGTGCTACTACAGAGCTACAACTGAAATATATTTTAATAGTTCAGAATATTCTTTTTAAAAAGGGCAGACTTCAATGTGCATTATTTATTGGCTTGTGGTACTCACTCCATCTCAAATAGTCATGGTGTCATAGTGTACTCAAAGCCTCAGTAAAAAAAACCACAGGTGTGTGAATTTTACAGCACAGCTGTAGACTTGAGAAATAGTAAAGTCAACATTAGCCTAAGAGTTGTGATAGTGTTTAGCTGTCAGCATTTAAATGTAAAGGCTAGGCTGCACATCAACAGAAAACTTCCTTGATTTGCATGTTAAGAAGCATGCAGAGGAAAATTGTTATATCATGAATGGGGTGATACCAAATTCTGGCATTTCAAAAAGGTGGCAAACACAAAATTCTTATTTCAAAATGAGATGTAAACTTTTTTGTATTGAATAGCAACCTCTACAGTATATAGATTTTGATTTTCCATTTCATGACCCCTTAAAAACATATATTTTATAAAATAAAATAATTACTACAAAAAAAAAAATTGTAAGTAAACATAAATCAAACATGGGTTTAAATTGGCCTCTAAATGATGACTATTTTTATTTTTAGGTGAACTGTCTTTTTCTTTTATTCAGTGGGTTAAATGATTCGATATTATTACCTTGTCATCCTCTAGCCTTTTTATGGTGGTTTCTGGAATATTCCTCTCCCTCAGAAAACAGATTAATTCGTCCATCCTGCAATCATAGTTTAATGGAAATTAATAACATAAGCAGAGTGAGGCTGGTAGACCAATATTAAGCCTAGACCGAGTACACACAGAAAAATAGGGGTTTAAAATTGTACCTTTAGGGGTATAAGCTTGTCACTGGAGCAGTACCCTTAAAAAGGACTTCTTTGTACCTTTTTTTTTTTACCCCAATAGGTACATATTAGTACCTTAGAGTAGTAATAAGTACCCTTAATGCTTCTGCGAGAAGCTGTTTCAAACCCCTGTTTTTCTGTGTGTACAGCCAGAAAACCAAAAACATGTATTTTAATGGTTAATATGTGCTGTGCATAACAAAGCAAGCTCTTGATGCAAACCTTATTTCACATAGTTTTGATGCAATGAGAGTAAACAACATAATTTTTCTATAAAACCAACACTTGACATCCAGGATTGAATTACGTGAGCTAGTATAATACCATAACACACGCTAGTTACCAAACATTCAGATTTTATACTTGCCCTGAGTCTTCTATTATAACATAAGCAAACCGTAAAGGATTATCATACCAAAGAGTAAATATGACCATACCTTGTCGTCGGGAAAATGGCATACAAAGCTCTGTTTACGATAAAATGATCTTCCGTGTTCACGTCGCGTGGTTGCCTGTGGTGCTTTGCCAGAAAGTGTCGCAAATGAAGAGAAACAAAAGTCAGAATTGCGAGATATAAAGTCGCAATTGCGAGAAAAAAGTCTGATTTTTTTTTTCTCGCAATTCTGACGTTATAACTCGCAATTGCGACTTTATATCTCAGAATTCTGACTTTATATCTCGCAATTCTGACTTTATAACTCGCAATTGCGACTTTATATCTCGCAATTTGACATTATAACTCGCAATTGCGAGTTTGTATCTCGCAATTCTGACTTTATAACTCGCAATTGCGACTTTATATCTCGCAATTCTGACTTTATAACTCGCAATTGCGACATTATATCTCAGAATTCTGACTTTATAACTTCGCAGAATTCGCGACTTTATATCTCGCAATTTGACTTATATCTTTGACTTTTCAATTGCTTCATAATTCTGACTTTATAACGCAATTGCGACTTTATATCTCGCAATTCATAACTTCGATTGCGACATTTATCTCAAATTCTGACTTTATAACTTTCGCAGTGCGACTTTATATCTCAAATTCTGACTTTATATCTCGCAATTCTGACTTTATAACTTCGCCAATTGCGACTTTATATCTCGCAATTTGACATTATAACTTCGCAATTCGCGAGTTTATACATAATTCTGACTTTATAGCTTCGCAATTGCGACTTTATATCTCAAATTCTGACTTTATATCTCATAATTCTGACTTTATAACTCGCAATTGTGACTTTATATCTCGCAATTCTGACTTTAACTTCGCAATTGCGACTTTATATCTCTAATTGTGACTTTTATAACTCGCAATTGCGACTTTATATCTCAGAATTCTGACTTTTATATCTCGCAATTCTGACTTTAACTCGCAATTGTGACTTTATATCTCAGAATTCTGACTTTATAACTCGCAATTGCGACTTTATATCTCAGAATTCTGACTTTATATCTCGCAATTCTGACTTTATAACTCACAATTGCGACTTTATATCTCGCAATTTGACATTATAACTCGCAATTGCGAGTTTGTATCTCGCAATTCTGACTTTATAACTCGCAATTGCGAGTTTGTATCTCACAATTCTGACTTTATAACTCGCAATTGCAACTTTATATCTCGCAATTCTGACTTTATAACTCACAATTGCGAGTTTGTATCTCAGAATTCTGAGAAAAAAAAGTCAGAATTGTGAGATAAAAAGTCTCAATATTTTTTTATTTTTTTTTTTATTTAGTGGCGGAAACGGGCTTCCATAATTTAGTATTGCACTTCAGACTACAGAAATATTTACATGTCTCACAGAAGACAATATAGGTGCAGTTTACCCTGATGATCCACTTCAAAAAGTTTACACCCCCTGGCTCTTAATGCATTGTATTGCTTTTTTGAGAATCTTACATTTACTTCTGAAAAGGTTTCAAATATGCAGATGCTGCTGGAAAATCAATTATTATTGTGTCTTGTGGAGTATATATAAACAGCTGGTATGTGAAATATAGTTTATAACCAGGTCAGTAATAAATAAAAAATAACACACACATATATATATTTATATTTGTAAATAAATACATTGTAGGCTATCATTAAATAAAACTAATTTATTTGAGACAATTAAATCATGTGAATAATCAGATCATTGATTTGTTAATTTATTCATTGTTATTGCTGGTATTGATTAGTGACGTAATCATTTATTAAATATTTCTAAAAGGAAAAATAAATATGTAATGATATAATACATTAAATGGCGCGTCAGCTCTTCAGCACGTGATTCATTCTAGCCAATGAGAACACGAACTGCTGGAACACTGCATCGTTAATCAACGGTCATTCAGACTTTGACTGGTACCGCCCAGGATCTACTCAATCAGGTAAGATTTTAAATTTCTTGGTTAATTTCTTAATTTTCTATTAAAATTAATTGAATTGATAAATAGGAATTAAATTACACCCGTTTTAGTGGTAAATTTGATCACAAGTGCTTCACTTGTTTAAACGACGAACGGTCATAACGGCCGAAAAGCCGTTTTCTGAGGTAACGTTAATCTCTGAGGGAATATATCCTTTAAAACTGCACTTAAATTAACTGAATTAAGTTAGTTTACGTCCATTTTGGTGTTAATTTGGATTATTGTCGTTTTCCGTTGCTGTTTACACGATGAATTAATAATAACCGAGCAAGAAGGAGCCATTCTTTGTTTTAAAATCTTAAATAGCAACACAAATGGGGATTTATATATAGCACAAAACAATACCTCGGCTACACGCTTATAAAATGACGTTACATATCATTAATGTATCTGTTTATAACTGATAGACAACGGTAAATTCTCAGCGCTGACCGGAAACTGTTAACGTTAGGACAGTGTGGCAAACAATATACTTTTGATTAAAGATTATTACAAAGATACAGCCATATTACTGTCATGCTATCCCAGCCAGCAATGACATGTGGGCCTTCATGGGCGGCAAATGTGGGCCCCATTATGGGCTTGCACCCGGGATCCACATTGGGGCCAGCCGTGGAAGCCCAGATGTACTAAAAGTGGGACCTGTAAGGGTACTGCATGGGTCTTATTTGGGCAATTCATGTCAGACCGATTTGGGCCCCACTTGCCCAAATGGGTCCAAAGTGGGCTCTGCAACATGGCTACCCAGATGGGCTTTAAATGGGATATGTAAGAGTCTTATGTGGGTCCTAACTGGGCAATACATGTTAGACCCATTTGGGGCCCACCAGTCTGAAGTGGGTTTGCACCGGGATCCACACGGGGGCCAGCCGTGGATGCCCAGGCGGGTTTTAAGTAGGATCTGTAAGGGTCTTATGTGGGTCTTAACCGGGCAATTCATGACAGACCCATTTGGGCCCCACCTGCCCAAAGGGGTTTAAAGTGGGTTTGCACCCGGGATCCACATGGGGGCCAGCCATGGATGCCCAGGTGGGTTTTAAGTGGGACCTGTAAGGGTCTTATGTGGGTCTTAACCAGGCAATTCGTGTCAGACCCATTTGGGCCCCACCAGTCTGAAGGGGTTTAAAGTGGGTTTGCACCCAGGATCCACTTCAGGGCCAGCTGTGATTGCCCAGATGGGCTTTTAGGGGGACCTGTAAAGGGTCGTAACTGGGTAATTCATGTCAGACCCATTTGGGCCCCACCTGCCTAAAGGGGTTTAAAGTTGGCCTGCACCAGGATTCAACCGTGAATGCCCATATGGGCTTAAAGTGGGCTCTGTAAGGATCTTATGTTGGTCCTAACTGGGAAATTCATGCAAGGCCTATCTAAGCCCAACCATGCCAAATGGTTTAAGGAAACAATCTAAGAAAAATTAAAAATGAAGCATGAATATAAGTACAAGATAAATACAAGACACTTGATGCTTTGAGCTGCAAGAAATATATTAAATTGAACAACAAAAATTATCTTTAAAAAACAATGTCACAACATACAGGTAAACTAAAAAATATATTTTAAAAAAATCTCTGAAAAAAAACCTCCAAAAAATACAATACAAAATACACTCATGATATATGACATTGAACAACAAACATAATCTTTAACAATTTACATTTTACAACATACCGGTAAATAAATCAAAAATATATATATATTTTTAAATCTTTGGAAAAAAAGAAAACAAAACATCTTTCCAAAAAATAAATCCAAATACACTCATGGCGTTTGGGTTGTCGACGCTCTTTTTTCTCTTAGGGCTCTTGCAGCCCCCCCACCCCCACCGGACACGAGGCCCAGCCAACGCCCAGAAGGACCAGGCCGCCCCAGATGCCCCCCCGGGATGTGCCGGAACCCGCACCCGCGTCCTAACCACACACCCGGAGGCCCCGACAGCACCCCCTGACCCCCCACCCCACCAAACCTCCCGGCCACCCCCTCCAACCCCCTTGGCCCATAAATATCCCATTCAAGACCCATGTATGTGTTCCCAGATCAAACCCATGCCCACTTGGCCCATAAATATGCCATTCAAGACCCATATATGTGTTCCCAGATCAAATCCATGCCCACTTGGCCCATAAATAACCATTCAAGACCCATATATGCTCCCAGAGTTCAAACCCATGCCCACTTGGCCCATAAATATGCCATGCAGGACCCATATATGTGTTCCCAGATCAAACCCATGCCCTTGGCCCATAAATATGCCATTCAAGACCCATATATGCGTTCCCAGTTCAAACCCATGCCCACTTGGCCTATAAAAATTCTATGCAGGACCCATATGTGCATTCCCAGTTCAAACCCATGCCCACTTGGCCCATAAATATGTCATGCAGGACCCATATATGTGTTCCCAGATCAAACCCATGCCCACTTGGCCCATGCCTGTCCCTTATGGGGCCCATGTAATCAGCTCATATGGGCTTCCTATGTGGGACTCATACTACAAAACCTACATTGGACCCGCTGATTTCACCCAGCCAAAGCCCATGCCCACACAGTTCCCATGAAACCCGTAGTTAACCCATCTGGGCCCCACATGTCATTGCTGGCTGGGTAGTATTAAATCACATCTCATTAATTGCAATGGCAACACCAAAAGCCAACTCACCTATAAATACACCCTTATAGCCGCCGCTTTTGATGATTTCACCGCAGATGAAGTTGATCAGTTTGACCTGAGCGTGGTGGTGTTGATCACATATTTGTCCAGACAGTGTTTCGCTCCGAGCACTGCTTGGTACTTCAGTCCTCGTGTCTGTGATTCACTCAGTGTTTCTCTGAAGACAAATTTGAACTAGTGCTGTCAGTCAATTAAAATGTGTAAATTGATTAATTACATGATGTTTCAATTAATCTAATTAATCGCAAAATAAATTTGACTGAAAATACCCACAAAAGATTGTTTAAAGTTATTTTTGTGTTAAATGAGAAAGTATTAAAGAGACATTACAAATTGTAGCTTTAGAAATAAATATTTAATTTGATTCAAAATATAATTTATAACACATAAACATTTAGGCAGCAACGGCCAAATGAAAACTATGAAACATCAAAGAAGATCATTGGAGAAACGTCTCAGTATTTTTTGTTCATAAGATGAAAGTCACTGGAAACCAAAACAGTTTTGTTATCAACAGTCTTCAACAGAAAGGTTTGAAACAACATGAGGGCGAGAAATGACAACAATTCAAATATTTTTGGTGAACTACCCCTTTAATGTTTTTATTTTTATTCTTCTTCTTTTTTTTTTAATGAAATGATACTCTAAATAAACTAAATCTGTCAGCAGGTGGTGGTAAATGTCTTTATAAATCATTCATTTATTCATGGTTTAAACAGCTGATTCATTCAGGAATGAAGTAAATGTCTGTTTATGAATGAACCTTTGAATCATTGGTTCACACAATTCATTCAAAACACAGATTCATTCAGAAACTAAACACCGCTGTGTTTCTCAGAGACAGAAACAATTCTGCTGTGGTTTCAAAGGTAACATGTTCTCTGTAAAATTGAGCAAAAATACATAATATTGTGTTTAAAACATAACACTATAGCAACTTCTTATTTATTGAACTGTTGTATAAAATCACATTTAAGCTTGTGATAGATCGGGACAAAATCAGCACTGGTGTCATATTGCTCTTCCTGCCCATGTGATATTGTGTGATATGTGATATATATATATAAATATGAGACAAAACACATACAGGGACATTTTTGCACCAATATCTTGAATTTTAGGGCATAACTGCATTTCTCTGCAACTCTGAGCTGTTGTGCCTGTGATATACTCAGCATTTCTCTGAAGACATATTTTAACAAACCTTTTTAAAAAAGGCTGTAAATACTCAAGGATAAGGAAGAACTGATCTTCCTGTAACTGATCAGTTTGGTCCTAAAGAGTCGCTGGTTTGAGGCCGGACGGGCCAGACTGAGGATCAGCTGAATCAATATCAGACATCAGCTGTAGAGGAGCCGCTCTGTTCCCTCAACATCAACATTTTACAGCCAGACATGTGTTTCTGAATAAAGCAGATTATTCTTGCTGCTTTTGGGTTGTTTTCCTGAAGAAGAAAAAAATGTCTAGTTACTACATTGATTTTTACCTACAAGAAATACTACAAAATATCAAATAATAAATGATAATAGATGCAAATACACAAAGGTATGAACATCCATCAGATTTTTCCTCTTCTCTTCCATCAGCTCCTGCAGATGTCTGTCAATGTGGCGGGTTGTGGACTCCACACCACAGGTCCTTTGGCTTTTTTTGGTAAAGCGCCGGTTCTCCAGGTTATCGGTGATGACAGGCACACCTTCCTTCCTTCATTCATTTATTGAAGTAATACATCACTAAAGAATTCACACTAAATAAAACTCATTACAAATACTTTCATTCAAATACAAACATTATTATAATAAATACAAATTCTAAATAAATTAATCTATAATATGTTGAATACATTGGACTATTGTAATAAACACAGCTCATTGAAAATATTCAAAATACATTATAATGAAAATCATTTAAAATAATTAAAATTTCAATAAATACATATAATTAATTTATCCTTTAAAGTCTGATTTCTCCAGGAATAGTAAAAAAAAAATTAAGAAGTAGAAATAGTTACGTGATGCAAGAAAAAAAATCTACTACGGGGGTAATTTTAATTTCTGTAGTTTTCCAAGTGTGTGATGTTGTGATTCTCTGATCTGTATCCAGTGACTGAAGATACATTAAAGGTGTTGAATTCACTGCAGGAAATGACGCTCTGTGACATCGATTACACACTGTTACCAATCAATGAGAAACACAAACCAACCTGCATAATGAACTTATCACTCATTGACATTCACTTGATCTGAATTAGCAACAGACATCTCTCATAAAATCATACAACTTTCTCTCTTTCTTTTTTATTCCCAACATATTAACTTATTTTACAAAGAAAATCCTGTGAAAATATACCCTTGACATTAACAGACATATTATTGTAAGATAAATATGAAATAAAACTGTCATCAAATAATTACATACTCTGATCCCGATGCACGTTAGCTAATGTGTAACGCAGCTGATTTGAACTTCACATTTGATTTAACTCCGACTGTGTTTTTAAGTCTTGTCCAGATGTCTTACTTGAAAGCCGACGGGTTTATGTGCACACACTCAAAGCGGCTCACAGTGAGTGTGTGAATGCCGAGTTCTCTATCACTTCTAACAGGTTCTGCTGTTGCTACACACATGCTCGTCTTGGGGACTATTTATGTAAATGTAATCTGTTTTGTCTTAAGTAAACCTGAACAGTTGGGAGAAATACTGATGCGTCATAATTTTTGATCTGTGCGTCAGATCTTAAAGCGACAGCAGCTTAAACCTGCAGCCGCAGACCGAGTCATAAATATTAATCAAACAACAAAAGAAAGAGAAAATCACTCACTGTTCTTGACTGAATCATTTATTAACTGTAGTAAGTATCATCTTTAATGTATACAGTGAAGATTTTGCAGTTTTATTTTAACATTTATTACTTCATGAAATGTCTGTAGTCTATTTCTGCCTTTATATAGACCTTCCTAAAAAACTTTAAAAAACTAAAAAAAATCTATTTTTAAAAAATATTATTTCATTTGTATTTTTGATTAATATATGTATTAATACTTTTGCTTGTAAGTAATACTTGGACTGTTTTCTTGCCTTGAGCTTGAGAATGTTTTACTTACATTAGTTGATTAGTTTTTTCTGTATTGAAATTATTATTATTTAAACATGGTGGCAGTTTCTGCTTAAAAGAAAAAATATTTTTTTAACATCTTTGCAGCAAGAGTTTTTATGGGTCCAAAACCACCTGGGGTGTGCATGATTTTCTAGTAAGTCAGTGGCCCACCATCAATTATTCCTGTCATAATGTAATTTATTGTAATTAATGTAACTACAAATGCATTCAAAAATAAAAAAAACAGGTGTGAGTTGACTGTGACTTATGGAAAGTATATGTAGGGTTTTATACACAGTAGGCGTGTTTCCATTACCTTTCAAGATGGGCAAATTTAAATTGCGAATTGAAAATACGCCTAATGGAAACACATCAGTTTCGCAAAAACTCCCATATATCGCAAAAAAGGTTTTACGCTCACATGAGGTGTTCTTTCAGGCAATTCAAAAAAGGAATATTTCGCAAAACTGCAATGGAAACGGCTTTTCCCGCATTTAGAGGTCACATGGCACATGTGAAAAAAAAAGTCATATGATCATTCTTCAATGTACTATAAACTCCAAGAAACACTTCATATGTAGCCGTTCTCAAGTATAAGGGGCTTTCCCTGATATTAATGCTCAGACTGTGTACGCTGCACACATCTGCGGCATGTAACAGCTGATGTTATGTTTATACCAGCAGCATCACACACGTTTCTGAAGCGGATCTCCACGCTGCTTCTGTAAAGATACACGCATACACCTCTTTCGATTAAATAAAGTCAAAATCCGTCCAAATCCCACCAAAATCCTTGCCATGACTTATCGCGAGAGGAACAAATTACATTTTAGTCGCATAACATCGGTTAATGGAAACGTTGTCATTTCGCAATACTTTTTTATCGACATTTATAAAATATCACCAAAGTTTTGCGCAAATCTGTAATGGAAACATGCCTAGTGTGTGCCATTGTAAAGGTTTATCCCTCACAGCCTCATTTTCATCCAAGAAAAAAAGGACATATGTAATGGGATATGGGTTAAGCACTACAAGTCCCAGCAGCCCCAGCGTTATATAAGGAGGTAGTGAAGGTTGTTTGTCCTTTTTTTTTTGTTCTTTTCTCTTTCTTTTTGTTTGTTCTTTTCTCTTTCTTTTAATTTTGGGGACATTTTGCGGATTTTGAACCTTGTAAAGAAGGATATAGCACTTCAAAGGAATGGCAGCAGATAAGCATTTACATTAAATACTGCCGGAGCTTCGTCAAGAACTGAACATATGATGCACCAATCAAGGAGTGTTAAATTCAATTCAATTCAATTCAAATTTATTTGTATAGTGCTTTTCACGATACATATCGTTGCAAAGCAGTTACACCAAATTGACATTTCTACAATATATGTAGTAGTAGCTTGATGTACATATGGTACAGATGTGTGGTAAAGATCAATTAATGACGTAATCAAACAGACAAAGAACACTATAAATTAGTAGCAGAATTCGGTAGTGCTGTATGTTTTCAGGGTTGGCATCATCTGAAGTCCTCTGTGGGGTTGGCATCAACTCTTCTTAAGTGTTCTGGATCCAGACTGAAGCTTGTGAATTCCTAGTTACCATGGGATGTCAATCCCATGGCAGGAACAGAGAACAAATAGGAACATAATTAGTGTAGCTGCTGTTCAAGCTAAGAAAGAAAAGATTTATTAAACCAGAGCTAAAAGATTAATAATGAACGTTTGATTGGATATAACTGCAGGAAAAGTTTATGAGGTGCATTATTTGAATGCTTGGCTAAAAAGATGTGTCTTTAATCTAGATTTAAACAGAGAGAGTGTGTCTGAACCCCGAACGTTATCAGGAAGGCTGTTCCAGAGTTTGGGAGCCAAATGCGAAAAAGCTCTACATCCTTTAGTAGACTTTGCTATACTAGGTACTACCAACAGTCCAGAGTTTTGGGACCTTAGGGAGCGTGATGGATTGTAGCGTGGTAGAAGACTAATTAGGTACGCAGGAGCTAAACTGTTAAGTGCCTTATAGGTAAGAAGTGCTATTTTGTAGCTGATGCGGAACCTAATAGGTAGCCAGTGCAGAGACTTTAAAAATGGGGTAATATGATCATATTTTCTTGACCTGGTAAGGACTCTAGCAGCTGCATTTTGGACTATCTGTAGCTTGTTTCTTGAAGACGCAGGACAACCACCTAGTAGTGCATTACAATAGTCCAGTCTAGAGTCATGAATGCGTGAACTAGCTTTTCTGCATCAGAAACAGGTAACATGTTTCATAGCTTGGCAGTGTTTCTAAGATGGAAGAATGCGGTTTTTGTAACATGAGAAATATGATTTTCAAAAGACAAGTTCCAGTCTAAGATAACACCCAGACTTTTGACTGTAGTGGAAGTAACAGTACATCCCTCTAGTTGTAAATTGTAAGTCAAAAGATTCTGTGTATTGTTTTTAGGTCCAATAAGTAATATCTCTGTCTTATCTGAATTTAATAGCAGAAAATTATTGGTCATCCAATCTTTTACATTTTTAACACACTCTGTTAACTTCAATAATTTAGACATTTCATCTGGTCTTGTTGAGATATATAGTTGAGTATCATCAGCATAACAATGGAAACTAATCCCGTGTTTTCTAATAATATTACCAAGGGGCAGCATGTATATTGAAAATAGTAGAGGACCTAGAACAGATCCTTGTGGCACTCCATACTTTACTAATGATAACTGAGATAACTCCCCATTTAAATAAACAAAGTGGTAGCGATCAGACAGGTAGGATCTAAACCATCTTAAAGCCTGCCCTTGGATACCTGCATAATTTTGTAGTCGATCTATTAGTATGTCATGATCTATAGTGTCAAACACAGCACTAAGATCAAGTAAAACTAGCAATGAGATGCAGCCTTGGTCTGACGCAAGAAGCAAGTCATTGGTGATTTTACCAAGTGCAGTTTCTGTGCTGTGATGGGACCTGAAACCTGACTGAAATTCTTCATAGATATCATTTTTTTGCAGGAATGAGCACAACTGAGCAGATACAACTTTCTCTAAAATTTTAGACATAAATGGAAGATTAGAAATGGGTCTGTAATTTGCCAGTTCACTAGGGTCTAGTTGTGGTTTCTTAATAAGAGGCTTAATAACCGCCAGCTTGAATGGTTTAGGGACATGACCTAAAGATAACGATGAGTTGATAATATTGAGAAGCGGTTCTTCTGCCACAGGTAACAATTCTTTTAGTAATTTAGTGGGTACGGGATCTAATAGGCATGTTGTTGGTTTAGACACAGTGATGAGTTTATTTTTAACTCTTCTTGTCCTATAGCGGTAAAGTACTGCAGTTTTTCTTTGGGTGTGATGAAAGAAGTTGACATATTAGACGCAGTAGAATCTACATTGGTTATTGTATTTCTGATGTTATCTATTTTATCAGTGAAGAAATTCATAAAGTCATTACTATTAAACTGTAAAGGAATATTTAGATCGGGTGGCATCTGGGTATTTGTTAATCTAGCCACTGTGCTAAATAAAAACCTTGGATTGTTTTGGTTATTTTCTATGAGTTTGCGGATATGCTCGGCCCTAGCAGCTTTTAAAGCCTGTCTGTATCTGGACATACTGTTCATGCAATTCTAAAAACTTCCAAGTTAGTTTTTCTCCATTTGCACTCAAGATTATGAGTTTCTTTCTTGAGAGAATGGGTATTACTGTTGTACCATGGCGCAATAAATTTTTTTCTAACTTTTTTTCAGTTTTTTCAGTTTCATCATCTTCTAATTTATTGGAGAAGATGGTGCCCATATTGCTAGTCATTTTGTCTAGATCCTGTGTATTAATGGGTACACAGAGCAGTTGAGATAAATCAGGCAGATTATTTGTAAATCTATCTTTGGTGGCTGGAACAATAGTTCTGCCAAGACGATAATGAGCCATATAGTTAATATCAGTAATACGCAGCATGCACGATACAAGGAAATTCTCAGAAACATCATCTCTTTGAGGTACAATATCTATATCAGTAAGATCAATTCCATGCGATATAATTAAATCTAGCATATGATTAAAACGATGAGTGGGCCCAGTGACATTTTGCTTGACTCCAAAAGAGTTTATTAGGTCAGTAAACACAAGTCTTAACGCATCATTTGTATTATCAACGTGAATGTTAAAATCTCCGACAATTAGCGCTTTATTAAAATTAATCAATAGCTCTGAAAGGAATTCAGCAAATTCTTTTAGGAAATCTGTATATGGCCCTGGTGTAGCTAAAACAAGAGATAGGAGAGATTTCTTTTGCATATCTGGCAGAGTAACATTAAGCAAAAGTATTTCAAATGACCAAACTGCTTTAGTGTAAGTTATCTAATGTTTAGGAGCCCAAGCTTGCATGTATTTTGCTTTTTTCTGGTTTAATTACGATCTATTTTTTCTATTTTCTATTTTTTCTTTCAAATCCGAAGACTTGTCAGATAAGAGGTGGGGTGAGCTAATCATAGACTAAAGACCCATGTAAACAATTAATTAATATTTCTTGTTTCTTATAGCATTATAGTTTTGTCTTGATTGTAGTGTGATCAACATTTGTGTAAGCAGTAGATGTGTTAGGGAAGTAACACATAACATTTTAGTTATTATTACATTATAAAATGAATGAAATGACTTGAAAAAAAGTTTTGTTCATTATGCTGAACAAGACTCAAACTTCCCATTACTACACTGAAGCAGCACGAGTAACGTAGGCCTCAGTCGACAACTGTAAAAGTAGGCATTCGCAACACAAATGTGGAAAAGCATTCCCCGAATATTGCATTAACAAGCTAAATAAACAAACTATGCCGTTACAATTCTCAAAGCACTGACATAATGCGTTTAACTCCGGACTTTGCACATATTTGTGAAATCAGACTTACCTTTTTAATTCCGCGCCCTCACAGACCACTTTCTTTCATGCTCTTTCCCTGGCTAGTCTCGCTTCCAGTCTCGCGATACCATCCTGAATTGACAGTAATGACAACGGCTGTTAAACAGAATAATAAGCTTAGGTACACTTCTGTTTTCTGAAATGTTTAATTTGTGTATACACGAATAACATCTTATCCCTGAAAATTGTCGTAGCAGCCGTAAAAGCACAAAAAGACACTGAAGCGGCACGAGTTGGTCTCTAAAAGTAGGCCTCTGCAACACAAATGTGGAAGAGCATTCAAGAATCTCGTGTTAACAAGCTAATTCAACACACTGTGCAATTACAATTTTTCGAGCATTGACATAGTGCTTGAAACTCATTAACCTTGTATATATTTGTGAAATCACTTACCTTTTGGTCGTGCTCCCTCGATGACTTCTTTCGCACTCTCTCCCTCCCTGAACAAACAGGTGTGATCCACGGAGGCCCCACCTTGCAGTTTACAGGACTTAAAGGATCTGCTGCTAACATCTTGGTGCCGGATATCACAGCACACCTTCTGGGGTCTAGTGGAGCCCATGCCTCAATGGGCCAGGGCTGTTTTGACAGCAAAAGAGGGGCCAACACAAAATCAGGAAGGTGGTCATAATGTTATGCCTGACCGTTGTATGTTGATTATTTATCTAGCCAGAAAGACTCCTGAGCAGCATCCTTTTTATTTTGGGCATGTCATTAATGTCTCCATGCCAAAATGGGGGGTGCTTGAAAAGGGGTTAAAAAGTGAATTTTGTAAAAGACAATATCTCCCTTTGTATTGAATTTTAAGCATTGTAACTTGCAGATGTGTTTTTATACTCAAACAGCAACGTTACACACTAAAGTTAAAAAGTTGAAATCATAATCAGTGACCCCTTTGGTTTAGATCAGAATACTGTCAAATCTTGAAAAACAATGTCATAAATAGATTTTCTTTATCAATGAACTAATATTAACTAAAATAATTAAGCATTTGATGTGACCATCCTTTGCATTTAAAGTAGTTTTTGCCCTAGGTGCACTTGTGCAGAGTTTTTCAGGTAGCTTTGCAGGTAGGTTACTTGAAACATCTTGGAGATGTTGAAACAGTTCTTCTGGATTTAGTCTGTCTCAGTTTTTCTGTTTCTTCATGTCATTCCAGAGACAGACTGGATGATGGGATCAGATCTCTGTGTGGAGCACTGGCTGTTGTCAGACTCCTTGTGTAAACAAAAATCTCACTAGATTATTACAATTAATGGCAAACAGAATGTTTGGAAATGTAAACTGATGTTTCCTACTGACACACTACAGCAAAATATAGAAATAACTTACTTTAAACCATTTTTTAGCTGATGAAAATACTAGTGGTCTAAGACTTTTGCACAGTACTGTATATATGTATATATATAAAATGTATTTTTGTAAACAGTTTTATGGTTTTGTAAAGAGTTTTCAGATACACAAACACTTAAAGTTCATACTGTTTAAGAATAAAGCAGTAAAGTCAGGATCAAGTCAAAAAGCTGTGCCACCCCCTCCTCCAAAAATTTGGCTGTAAATTTTTCTGGGACATGGCAACCCTGCCTGTTTTACACACGTTCTCAAACATAGAACCAGGAAGCAGGGAAAGAGAAACTAACTTGACCTGTTGCGTATTTGTGTCTCTCTCTGTATTCATGCAGTAAAATGGCAGAAGCCAGAATTTCAGTGGATCAGAATGAGTTCATCTGTCCAGTGTGTCTGGATCTCCTAAAGGATCCAGTGGCCATTCCCTGTGGACACAGTTACTGTAAGAGCTGCATTACAGGCTGCTGGGATCAAGAGGATCAGAAGAGAGTCTACAGCTGCCCTCAGTGCCGACAGACCTTCAGTCCAAGACCTACTTTAGCTAAAAACACCATGCTGGCTGAAGTGGTGGAGAAACTGAAGAAGACTAAACTTCCTTCTGACTATTACGCTGGAGCTGAAGATGTGCAGTGTGACGTCTGTACTGAAAGAAAATACAAAGCCATCAAGTCCTGTCTTGTGTGTCTGAACTCTTACTGTCAAACTCACCTTGAACAACATGAAAATTTCTTTAAAGGAAAGATGCACAATTTGACTGAAGCCACTAGACGACTACAGGAGATGATCTGCAAGAAACATAACAAGCTCCTTGAAGTTTTTTGTCGCACTGACCAGAAATGTATTTGTGTGCTGTGTACAATGGATGAACATAAAAAACATGACACTGTATCAGCTGCAGCACAGAGGACAGAGAAACAGGTATGAATTGAAAGCAGTAGTTTTTCCAAAAACTGACATTCTTTAATAATTTATTCTTCATTATGTCATGCCAAAATTGTATGACTGAAGACTAAACCTAATATCCTACTGGATACTCAAACTGTTGGTCAAACTCCCGCCTCTACTGTGAATGACGTGCTGTTTGGACTGTTTTTGCTTGTTTGAATAAGTACAGTGTTTTCTTTATTCAAGGCTAATGTTTTATGTATTTAAGGAGCAAATAAGACTGTCTTAGCATTTATCTTAGCATTAGCCGATGACTGGTGAAGAGAAAGCATGTAAAAAGACAATTTCAGTATTTAAGCATACATTTCTGTTAAGTGTAACACATCCAACATACATATATATCATTTATTTAAACAGATTAAAAAATAGGAGTGCTAGTGAGCTAGAACAATTAAAGTAAATACATTAAAGGGGAAGTCCCCTTCCAGAACAACAATCTACAAATAATTTACTCACCCCCTTGTCATCCATGATGTTCATGTCTTTCTTTCTTCTGTTGTAAAGAAATTATGTTTTTTGAGGAAAACATTTCAGCATTTCAAACATTGCAGTATTGTTCAGTATTTTTTTTTGTTTTTTTTTCATGAAAATAACCGATCGTTTCACTAGATAAGACCTTTCTTCCTCTGCTGGGATCATTTACAACCATTTACAAGCTGCATTTAAACTACATTTTGGAAGTTTAAAATCAGGGCACCATATTAGTCCATTATATGGAGAAAAATGCTAAAATGTTTTCCTCAAAAAAAATAATTTCTTTATGACTAAAAAAAGAATGACCATCTTGGATGACAAGGGCGTGAGTACATTGTATGTGAATCTTTGTTTTGGAAGTAAACTTCTCCTTTAAGCACAAAGAAATAAAATAAATATTAATTATGCATATGTGTTGCATTAGACTTTTTTTTTGGTAGGGGGATGAATGGAATAGATAATTATTGGCAAAACAGATTTGGCAAACACTCCCTTTCGTATTTGTTTTTGTGTTCTGTGTAGCGGCAAAGGGTTTTATTTTTTTTTTTTCAATGTGTTTTTGCAGCATTGAGCATAGGCAATCACAAACATATAGCTGTAAGAAAAAGCAAGTGAACAATTTTAAATTTTCTGGTTTTCTGCTTAAATTGGTCATGAAATGTGATATGATCCTTACCAAAGTCACAAATATAAAAAAACCCCACAATATTTATAAGCTATAAAACAAACAGTCAAGGCATTCATGTCTTTGTTGAACACACCCATTAAAAGTTAATGAAACTGTGCTTTAATAATTGGTTGAACCACCTTTGGCAGCAATAACCTCAAGCAAGCGCTTCCTGTAGCTGTGTATTAGACCTGCAGAACATCCAGGAGTAATTTTGGACCATTCTTCTTTACAGAACTGCTGCAGCAAACACATGTTCTTAGGATGTCTGTGTGTGAATGGCTCTCTTAAGGTCATTCCATAAGATCTCTATAGGGTTGAGGTCTGGGCTTGACTGGGCCACTCCAAAAGGTGGATTTTATGTGTCCAATGCCATTCATATATTTACTCCAGATAATGAGTTTATGGTCATTATCCTGCTACATCACACAGCTTCTTCTGAGCT
This sequence comes from Labeo catla, assembly GCA_012976165.1. Classification (NCBI taxonomy): domain Eukaryota; kingdom Metazoa; phylum Chordata; class Actinopteri; order Cypriniformes; family Cyprinidae; genus Labeo; species Labeo catla. Next base: position 5,126 of record VONZ01001359.1, on the reverse strand, counting down.
TCAGCTTGTGGACAGCCACCTTGAGATTATCCTCTAGGATATCCTGATAAACTTGGGATGATTTTGTTTGTGTTTTATCAGCTTATAAATTGATATTTGTGACTTTGGTGAAAATCAAATCAAACTTCATGACCAATTTATGCACAAACAGGGACATTTTCTGAAACTTAATCTGTTCATTTTTTGAACACAGTGGTCAATCAGAAGCTTTTAAGTTAGAATCCATGCTCTCTATCATTCTTTTTTTCAAATTAATTAAAAATAGCAATGATGTAGGGGAAACATTGGAAGTAGTATTTGTCTGTTTTTTATACCCGAAATAAAGTGTTGTGAGAATTAGTGACTGCACACATGTAATGCAATGTCTGTTTCATTCATGGTAGGCAGAGGGCACACACGTGCCTTAAATCCAAAAGTGAAACTCATAGAAGTCATAAATCATATGTTGTTCCAGGAAATCCGTAATATGTACAAAGATATAGGCTATGGCTGTAGCTGAATAAAACGCAGATAGAGACATTTTAACTGATAAAACGTAAAGACAATAAACATACAATTTCAACTAAATGGTCAAAAAAAATCTGTTCTTCAAGCCATGTTGGGTATTTTTATATGTATATTTATAATACAATACCAATCAACATTACATTTATCACTTATGGGATACTTTAAAATAATGATTAATGTTCTGTTTGTGTAGTGGCGTTTCAAGTTTAACACATCTAGAACTTCAACGACCTCACGGCTACGGGGCCCTCCCCTTAAGGCAGGGCCCTAAGCGACCACCTGTACTGCCTGTTGGACAGACTGTTTAGGGGGCAGTTGTGGCCTAATGCTTAGAGAGTTGGACTTAGACAAATTAATTTTTACTTTATTTAGTTTTTCTTTTTTACCCAATGAACATACTGTAGGGATACTCATAAACACGAGACTCTGGCTTTCTTGGTCTTCTTTGAAGCTCTAAGAAAATAACAAGAAAGAAAATACTGTAAAGTTCAACAGTATGATGAATAAATATTAACATCAAAACTGATACTTTAACCTGATAACTTGCTTACCCATTTTCTAAGCTTTTTAACCTATGGTTGTGTCGGCGCCAATGACGTCATACAGTAAAGGCGCTGCTAATTCAGTTTTAATGTGCGCCTACATCGGCCACAGATGAGGCATTAAGTGCATGGCACTGTGACCAACTGAACATTTTATAAAGTTTAATGTAGCAATGTGGTCACTCAGTTTTCTAGATTATTTGAATCGTGTAATTTGAACAAAAAAATCAAGTGCTACACACAGGCTGTATTGGTCATGACTTGATTGCAAATACAGATACAAAAATAAGTGTGACGTGGAGTTTGGGTTTTGTTTCATGTTTAGCAACATGTATATAAACCACTCAGTATTAAAGAGACACTGATTAATGTAACATGAAAATACTGTACATATTTATATATTTTGCTATTGTATTGTGGAGTGACACTGTCATAAACTTTTCTATACTTCTCTGATTATGGAATGGTAAATATTACAATATCATAGCACAACAACAGTGATCAGCAATAATGATAAGCCTAATAAGGTTACTCACAATATTAATAATAAGGTCATATAGATCATAACACAGTCTCGTAGGTAAGGAGTGGATTATCCATCACCTGAAATGTTTGTCTTTTCCTCCTGAAATGCGAGGCAAATGTTGGATCACAATAATTAGGAACCACAGTCTCCACAAATCCCTTCACTCGATTGGGATGTTCTCTTTTTTTCTGAACGGTAAGGGCAGTGACTGTAACATCGGGCACATTTTGCAGTATTAAACACGTATTTATACCGAATTCATGAAGCTCTGAAAATTCTTCAAAAAGAACACAAATAATGGCCTTCTCAGCTGCCATAGTTGCAACTCTTGCGTCATCAGAACAGGGTGTACAACGCACCACCGTTTTTGTTTGAAAAACGTTTTGCAGTGTTTTGTTTTGTCTGGGCTGAACGCAAGACTGTGGTTGGGGAGTTCCTGTTCCTGTTCCTGTCTGTTTCATGCCAAGTCTGTTTATGCCAAGTCTGTGCCAAATCAAACCATTGTCAAGTCAATTCTTTGTTCATTGTTTGGATTACGTTTGGATTTTGGATTATGTTCTGTCTTCACTGTAAAAAAAACTGCACTTGGGTTCATCAATGACTCGCTTTCAGTGGACTATTCATTACAATAAGATGAGTAAAGAAAAACGTGGTACTTAATTAAAAGAATCACCCTTTATTTAAATCAGTGGCGGTATTTCACAAAACCATAGGATATTGCAGTGGGGTAAATCGTGTGTTTTGTCTTTTATAAGAGTGACTATATCTGAGGCAGCAAGTGCATTGCATTATGTGCTTTCAATGTACAGGTTATAACTTTTATTGTAGCTATAAGGACACTTATTTTTCTTGTCGTTTAATGCACTTGGCCAAAATCTCATGATATAAACGATGATGCACTATATTCATAGGATATTTCAAACGTTGCCTATATGGCAAAACCTAAAACTCTTTTCTGCTCTTCAAGCGTGTTTGAGTAAACAAAACACTGTACTTATTCAAACATCAGTTATTTATTTACCCTTGCATTGCAAACAAGCAGAGAGCTGTGCTCCAGGCTGTGTGCGCTGCACAGCATTTCATTCTGAATGGAAGTGGGGTGAAGTTATGAGGTTTTGTGTGCAGTTTGTGGATCCAATATAGTTACAAGGTTTAGTCACAAGCTCTTTTGAATGCTTTTCATTGGTTAAACATTTGTGAAACCCTCAGACATAAAGAAGACCAATAGCAGTGATTTAAAATAATAACGAAACACCTGACTGCGCTAGGGTATGGCGACTGCCATAAGGAAACACCTACCCCTGATTTAAATATATAAACACAGAAAACCACTTACTTTTTTTGGATGTGGAAAGAGACTCTCACTCTCCCACTCGGACGACATGACTCTTCTTGGAGTAGCTGCACGCACTGCCTCTTCTTATTGTTTGACAAGTGTCAGCATAAGGTGCAATACTGGCACCTGGGAGATCAACCAGGTACTAGCACTGGAGTATTTAGATATTTACATTTTGTGTTAACATAAGAGTCCAATTCATATTGTAGTTATTGCCAATACTGGTATATTGTCACACCCTAAATTAACACAATGTCAGTATTTCATGCTTTGAATATCATGATTATCACAATATATCACAATATTGTGACACCCCTAGTACACAGCAAAATCCTTTTTCTTTTTTTTTTTGTATCAAAAAGTTACAAGCAAGCTGTACCGATACAAAAATGTGACATGTAAACACTGCAGGTCAATGATTGGTCAGAGAGAACTGTTACTACCAGTGTTATTTGTGTCTCGTGTCACATTTTGGATTTGTGACATGAGACACCAAGCCTGCTAGATTTAACCCTCTGGTTGCGTTCGGGTCAAACTGACCTGGAGAAGATTTTCTTTTTCCCGAAAATACTGGTTAATGTTATCGCATTGGACTCAAACTTAATGACTGTGTTCACACAGGAGTAGTACCTACAGGCACATAACGTATCAAATATGATTTATGGCCTGATTTATGACTGGATTTATGAGCGTATTTTTGACTCTGTCATTGTTGATGGACAGTTAGACACATGTCTAGTGTGTGTATGATTAGATTTATGAGTGAATTTATGTGTTTATGACCTGTCTGTCACTCTGACTGCCATGTGACCAGGGTCTGTCAGCTCTGAGTGACATGACAGTGTTTGTGTAAATCAAAAGATCAAAACAGATGTTAGATTTGACTTTAATTGTATTTCTGAGTGGTTTTATGATGTTTTATCTCATCCGCTTCCCTGGTGTTTTATGGTGTTGCTTCTTCCAGATCTTTTGCTAACAGTCTGGGAGTTTTGGGTTTCGTCCTGATTGTGGAAAAATGGCAGAGCAAATGTGTGTGTGTGTGTGTATTGTCACCTCAAGAGGATCAGTTTGTTGTTTGTTCACTACGGTATATGCTAATGTTTAGATACCAGCCTACTGGGGCCCATCTACATCTACCCCCCGCGTGCAAGGACACAAACCCCCTAACACAAACCCTAACACCATAAGCAGAGGCCAACGCAAAGATTCAAATGTATGATTAAAGAATTAAACAAAATAAACTTTTCAAAATAAAAAAAGACTTTTATTAAACTGTCACCCATCTCCTCAGCGGGAAGCCTAAGTTTACTTCACCGTATTACAAATAGACCCTAAACTAATCATGACAAAACTGTATATCGTTGGAAAGGTCTAAGACTCCTAAATAGATATTTGGCCACTGTTTGTGCTACAAATTATGTAGGAAAAGTAATAGATTAACTAATGACAAGAGTGCACCTCAAAAATCTACATCATAGCAGGAGTTCTGACCTTTTTCACAAAAAAACAAAAAAAAAAAAACTTTCTTTGTTGCCTTTTTCTCTATCATGTTTTAGAAATCGTAAGAAATTATATATCAGTTGAAAACTTTGGGTCTGAAAATGTATCTTTTGAAAACCATTTTAAAATCAGACAATGCATTACCATGGAAAATGTACATCAAAGTCATATTACAAAATGTTTTCGTTCATGAATTATAAAAATGTAAGTTTTGTCATTTTCACGTCTATGTTCAAAATGGGGGTGACAGTTAAAGGGTTAATAAATCTATGACATTTCTTAATTGATGAAAGTATTCTTCCTGTTTTAATATTAATACAAGTAGTTTTTCATTTTAAAGATCATACCAGTTTCCTTTCAATCAAACTTCTCCTAAGCCACAGGAAAATGTTTCTTTACTTTAGTTTATTTTATTTAGTTATTCACACTTCATTCATTTAATTTATTTATTCACTCTTTGATTTTTGTCGGTCTTAGAACTTACAGCCTGTTATATCAGTTGAAAAGTGCTTATGTATGTACATGTAGGTAGTTAAATATCAAGGTGAATGCAAATGTTTTGTTCCACGCTACACAATAAAACAAGAGAGGATTTTCTTCCCGTAAGACTTGCGGACTGGTAGTTAAAACACACGTTCAGGCGCATGTAGTTAATCGTCTAAATTTAACAACATCACACGAAATGTAAAAAGCTTGTATCACAGTCTAATAAAAC